>JZKD02S1103471.1:58705-72935 GCA_000966675.3 Picea glauca
ATATATGTACTTGAATGAATTCAGTTTCAAGTCTGTTCTCGGGAGATTTGTTTCCGTTATTTGTCTCTCATGCTGCCCTGGATAGATTTCCCCATCGGGACACCCTTTTGGGATCGTTCCCTTACATTCTAGAGTCGGGGTAAGTTCCCTGAAAGGACTACCACCTTAGTAAAATCCTGAATTTTCTTATTACCTATCACAGAAGTTAACAACTCAGGGATTTAAGAAGACCTTTCAGTCTGGTCACAAAAACCTAGTGAAAATCTACGCAGGAACCCGACGAAGGACTTTAAGGCCTAAGTTTGAAAACCTTGCATGAGTGAGAGTGAGTCTCTTAGAGCTCGGTTTTTCGGTGTTTCGGTACCTGGGACACCTAAGGGTAAATTCCCTTGTACTCACCAGTCCCGAAATCCCAATTAGAGAAACCCCAAAATGGTCTAACATGGATTTGAGTCTTGATGTTTCGGTGTTTCGAAACCCGAGATACCCAAGGGTAAGTTCCCTTGTACTCGCCAGTCCCGAAACCCCGAATTGTGAAATCCCGAAATGACAGCGTGAGGATGGGTTAGGACATTTCGGTGTTTTGGCACTCGAGCTACCTAAGTGCAAGTTCCCTTGTACTCGCTAGTCTTGAAACCCTGAATCGTGAAATCCCTAAATGACAACATGAGGATGGGTTAGGACATTTCGGTGTTTCGGCACCCAGGGTACCTAAGTGTGAGTTTCCTTGTACTCACAAGTCCTGAAATCCCGACTTGAGAAACCTCGATGAAAGAAATCCCGAAATAAGATGAGCAGGTTTAAGAGTTGGTATTTTGGTGTTTCGGCATCCAGAATATCCAAGGCCGAGATCCCTTGTACTCGCAAGTCTCGAAATCTTGACTTGCGATATCCCGAAAGATAGAGTGTGGAAAAGTTATCATATTTCGGTATTTCAGCACCCGGGGTACCTAAGTGCGGGCCCCATGTGTTTTCCAGTCTCGAAACCCTCGACTCGCGAAATCCTAATGGAGGAAACCCCGAAATAGTGAAGCATATTAGAGTTTGGTGTTTCGGAGTTTTGGCTCCCGGGAAACCCACGTGCGAGACCTCCTGTCATTGCACATCCCGAAATCCTGATGGAGGAAACCCCAAAACAGTGAAGCATATTAGAGTTTGGTGTTTCGGAGTTTCAGCTCCCGAAAACTCAGGTGCGAGACCTCCTGTCATCGCACATCTCGAAATCCCGATGGAGTAAACCCCGAAATAGTGAAGCATATTAGAGTTTGGTGTTTCGGAGTTTGGGCTCCCGGAAAACCCAGGTGCGAGACCTCCTGTCATCACACATCCCGAAATCCCGATGGAGGAAACCCTGTAATAGTGAAGCGTATTAGAGTTTGGTGTTTCAGAGTTTCGATTCCCGGGAAACCCAGGTGTGAGACCTCCTGTCATCGCACATCCCGAAATATTGATGGAGTAAACCCCAAAATAGTGAAGCATATTAGAGTTTGGTGTTTCGGATTTTCGGCTCTCGGGAAACCCAGGTGCGAGACCTCCTATCGTCGCACATCCCGAAATCCCGATGGAGGAAACCTCGAAAGATTGAAGCATGTTAGAGTTTGGTGTTTCGGAGTTTCGGCTCCTGGGAAACCATGGTGCGAGACCTCCTATCATTGCACATCCTTAAATCCCGATGGAGTAAACCACGAAAGGTGGAGTGACATGTTTTAATCCAAGGCATTTTCAGCTATGACAAACTATTGGTCCCCTTCGGATTTCGGCACTTCGAGAGACAAGAGAGCAGGGGAACACATGCATCGTGATTTCCCAAATCGCGAAAGCCAGAAGTACCTCTCCGGTAAGGTCTGTGGTCATAACCCATGATCACATGAGTAAGGACAAGGGAGGGTAGGAACTGCATCAGGCCCCATATGAATTCGGCGAATTCTGTTCCTCGGTGAAAGGAAGGAAAAAGTCGAAAAATCTTAGTTCCCATAGTGGGTGTGTTACAAAAGGTCCAGACAGAAGAGATCACATATAACAACAGAAGATAGTCTGCACAACCTGACAGAGCGAGCGTCGACTGAAGGCTTTGAAGGCAGTGATTTGATCACATTCCTGGTGGTTGCAACATTTTAGTATATATAGGCAGTTTTGATATTTTGTTATGGTGGATGGTTGAGCAGTGCTCCCGTATTGTAAAATTTTGATGAAGATCACTGGTTCTCTGGTTATGTATTTGTTTATGAGATATCTTGTTTAATGAAATTCAACTTCTTCTCCATCTTATTTTCCTCTGATACTGAGAGAGTTCATGTTTGATTGATTCACATGGTTTGTTGTAGCTGTATTATGATAAATGTTTGATTATAGTACTGTTATGATTTCTTTCAGCTTCCTTGAAATTTGAATCCAAGAGGACCTTGTGTTTAAGTTTTTCCTCCTTAGGCTGCTGAAAAATATGATGTTCATAGTGGACCTCTACACCTTTCTCACTAAATATTCCTCCTATTCACCCGTACTCCAACTTATTGACTGAAGTTAATCAAGACCTCACCTACAAGTGCATACCAGTCCAATTTTATGACTTAAAATGATATCATCTTGAGTCTGCGCCCATTTGACCTCTTTAAAATCATCTCGTAACATAAAACTCATTTACATTTACTTTATAAACTGATGGGTAATGGGCTTATCCTCATTACAGTTTGAGGGTGATTCCTAGTGCTAACATAAATGGCATTGTTGTCAGGGACAGATTTGAGCAGATTGAAGAGATCCCTGGGAAGAACAACATAGATCCAACTCTTGATGGTAGGCAAGAGAGGGATACATAAAATTGACTGTAATCATCTACCTGGGGACTCCACAATTAGAGACTCCACTAGGGAAGATCCTATTGACAAAAAGATGAAGGGAATGACTAGGTATCATCTTATGAGCTTTCTGCATGAACTTTTGTTATTCTTTATCAACTCATTTTTGTTTTTCCCTTCGCATATAAAGAAGATCATATTTTTCTTTGTTTATTCGGTTGATCAACAACCTTCCTTTATATATCCTTCCTTGTAGGAATAAGCCATACTTTCTGCCTATGTTGTAGATGTTGATCATATATCCTCAACTTAGCCTATTCATAAGGATAAAGTTCATACTGAAATCCCTCCTGGATTCAATCACCCTTGCATCCATGAGGAGGTTGAAACTGATCCACAACCTCCTCAAATCTAATCACATCCTGTTGTTACTGTTGAGCCTTTCCATCAATGTGTTAAGCCTCATATTCAGCCCACTAGTTTTCAAACTAGAATCAAAGATGGGTTGTTTAAACCTTTAAAGCTTCCATATCATCTTCATCCTTATCCTCTTGATTTATTTAAATACCTTCCTCATTTTTCTGGGGAAGATCATGTGACCGCTGAGAGGCATGTGGAGGCCTTTGAGAACTTTGTTGGTCAATTTGAGATTGCTCATGATGATGTTGCCATGAGATTGTTCTGAAATTCATTGTTTGGAGATGCTTCTGTGTGGTTTAAATGTTTGGGAGCTGACTCCATTGGTTCCTAGGTTGAATTATGCAATGCATTTTTGAAGTGGTGGGGTGAGAACAAGTCCCTTGATCAGTACTGGGATGATTTTAATGCCTTGAGGAGAGGGCAAGAGGAAGCCTTGTCCGTCTTCAATAGGAGGTTTTACCATGTGTATCATAATATGCTTGTAGAGATCAGACCCACATAGACTGTTGCCATGGTGTACTATGTCATGGCTCAACATTCAGAGCTTGTCCTTCACTTGACAGAAAGGAAATCAACATCTTTATCTCAGTTATTCATGGATGTTGGGGAAGTGGACGAGAAACTTTGAGCTTGTGGCAAGATTCAAAGTCAGTATCATCTCAACTCTGAGTGTAAGGAAGTTTTTTCTTGTTGTCCATATGAAGGAAAAGTTGTGGATGATTTTATCTTCGAAGCATGTATCAATGAAAAACCTTGTATTGATAGAAATCATGTGTATGAACAACTAGGAGCAACAATTAATACTGTTCCTGAAATATATATTTTTAACAGTTATTTTCCTGATAAAATTACTGATTTAAAGGCTGATCATAGATATGAAGGACAACCCCTTTTTGATGAATATCCTAGTGATGATGAGCATCAAGCTTATCTTGTATTTGATCACTATGAAGACAGTAAGGATGATGCAAAGATTGGCCTTGTCACGGAAGACATAAAATTTGACCAGGAGCATACCTTAGTTGAGGCACATGAAGAGGTCCTTTATGCATAGCCTGAATTAAATCCACAGACATCAGTGGATCAACAACCACCTACATCCATCCTTCTTCCACTTGTACCTACAGTTCACAGTAAGAAACTTTTGGACCCATAGATGCCTATGTCTTTCTTTCAATCAAGTGTGCCTGTAGGGGACATCAAGCAAGCTGTCAATAATTTTGAAAAAGTGGAGGTAACCTTTCATAAGTTAATCATGCATTGCCTTCAGTTTCATGACCATGTCGATGAGTACATAAAGTTACACTTTTCAAATGCTTTGGAGCATACAGGCTTGATCTTTTTATTAGCATTTGAAGGTAATATGGGTGATCATAAGAATGAAATTAGTCAGTTGTCATGCTTTCCTTGTCTTTTATGGATCATTTGCAGTGAGGCGAAGGATTCAACTATCAAATAGTTTGAATGGATTTGGTGGAAGTTTGATTTCACCTAGCATTTTGTAAAAGTCGGTTAGTTTAGGTTTTGTACATAAATAAGCTCTCTCTTGAGCATGGGTGTTTGTTTTCCTTTTTATAAGTAGAATAGTGTACATGTCGGCCTTCGGCAAAATATTTTGAGCTCAACTCCATAACCCAATGCTTAAGGCGACTAGAACTGCTTGTTCTTGGCAGCTCACAGGGAGCATGCCATCCCCTGTGGAGCCAAATGTTATCACATAAAGCTGTCAAGGGTCACAGTCCGCAGCCATGAGCACAAAGCACAACACTCTGAGAGACTCATTCTAGGCTCGAAATCAATGGTTGAAGCCCGAAATAGATCTGGACTGTTTAATTATCTAGAATGCCATGCGTCATGAGATCCTCAACTCCGGAGGTTTTGCTTAGAGGGAAATGTGGTTTGAGAATTGAAATTCCCGAAGGCCGATCCTTGAAGCAAATCTCAGTCGTTGTTTTGAAGGGAAAGATCTAATTCGTCAATATAAAAAGTGCCAGAGCTGAGTCATTGATCAGAGGGACTAATCTTAGATCGCAAGATTAATTGTCACGCCAAATTGCAGGCTCGGAAGGTGCGCACGTTTTAAAATCTCAGGGGTAGGCCACAATTAGAACTGTGGTTTTTTGAAAGGGACGTGAGGCGGTTCATGGTGAATTGCGGGGACAAAAGCAGATTGCTTTCAAATCATCCTTGGCCACACCCGCAATTGCACAATTACATGAGGTCATGGCCCGAGGTCACAGTGTAAAGGGGTGATGAAGAAGGAGCTGGCACCTGAGGCTTGAGATTTCGTAAGCACAAAAGAGGAAGGTTGCGGGTTTCATAGGACCTGCAGTAAAAAGGTGCCAATAGCACATAGTAGCCCCTGGGCATACGCTATTAGACTGCCACCTGCAAAGCTTGCATTGGTCACAGACAAAGACCATTCATGGCCTTGAGGCATCATGGATGGACTCGCAGAAGTCATTGGCACTATCTGAGAACAGTTATGGGTGTCAGACCCAGTCCTAATCCCGATGAAGGCAATTACTGAGAATGAGAGTGGTGGTTGAGACCTCGTCTCAACACATAAATGGAAAGACAAAGAAGGTCCAGACGGAAGAGATCACATCTGCCAACATAAGACAGTCTGCACAACCTGACAGAGGGGGCACCGACTGAAGGCTTTGAAGGCAGTGATCTGATCACATTCCTAGTGGTTGCAACATTTTAGTATATATAGGAAATTTTGATATTTTGTTATGGTGGATGGTTGAGCAGTGCTCCTGTATTGTAAACTTTTGATGAAGAACACTGGTTCTCTGGTTATGTATTTGTTTTTTAGATATCTTGTTTAATGAAAGTCAGCTTCTTCTCTATCTTGTTTTCCTCTGATACTAAGAGAGTTCATGTTTGATTGATTCACATGGATTTTTGTAGCAGTATTATGGTAAATGTTTGATTATAGTACTGTTATGATTTCTTTCAACTTCCTTGAAATTTGAATCCAAGAGTACCTTGCGTTTAAGTTTTTCCTCAGGCTGCTGGAAAATATGATGTTCATAGCTAGACCTCTACACCTTTCTCATTAAATATTCCTCCTATTCACCCTTACTCCAACTTACTGACTGAAGTTAATCAAGACCTCACCTACAAGTGCATACCAATCCATTTTTCTGAGTTAAAACGATATCATCTTGAGTCTGCGCCCATTTGACCTCTTTAAAACCAACCTGTGACATAAAAATCATTTACATTTACTGTATAAACTGATGGGTACTGGGCTTATCCTCATTACAGTCTGAGGGTGATTCCTAGTGCTAACAGGACCTGTCAGCAACCTTATTTGAGACATATCTCATTGGATTCCCTGTTTTGCTTGGATTGTTGACACCTATCATTTTAAACTTTTTTTACCTCCCCGAACCCTTATTTGAGACCTATCTCATTGGATTCCCCTTTTTTCCCTGATCATTATGATACCTATCATTTTTTACCTTCCCTCACCCTTATTTGAGACCTATCTCATTGGATTCCTCTTTTCACCCTAATCATTTTGATACCAAACCCTTATTTGAGACATATCTCATTGGATTCCCTTTTTCACCTAGATTGTTGACACCCATCATTTAAAAAAAAAAATTACCTCCCCGGACCTTATTTGAGACCTATCTCATTGGATTCCCCTTTTTTCCGTGATCATTGTGATACTTATCATTTTTAACCTTCCCGCACCCTTATTTGAGACCTATCTCATTGGATTCCTCTTTTCGCCCTAATCGTTTTGATACCAATCATTTTTAACTTTTTTTGTGACCTACTCGCATCCCTATTTGGGACCTACCTCATTGGATTCCCCCTTTTCCCTGATCATTGTGATGCCTCTCATTTTAAACTTTTTTTTTGTGCCTGTGGCCCACTCATCCACTCATGGCTCCCACCCACCAAGAAGAAACCAATCAGAAACTTAGTACTGATCTTACTTCCCTTCAGGCCCAACTAAATAGGGACATTTCGACCATTCATGCAAAAATGGACTACATCCAAACTCAAATCAGTACCCAAATCACTGAATTCCATTATGCTCTCAACGAATTCATGAAAAATTCCAGGGTCCTTCCTCCTCTGACCCGCCTCTCTCTACTGAAGGTTTTGACTCAAACCAACCTCTCCACTCTCATTCCAACTCCCAAACTCATGACCCCCGTTTCCCTAGAGTCGAGGTCAACAAATTTGATGGATCAGATCCACAAGCCCAGGTTACACAGATGGAACACTATTTCTCCCTGCATGGTATCACTAATGAGTTAACTAAGCTTTTTTATATATATGGAATCCTCTATTTGGATCCGAAAAGATGGCAATGGTGGCAATGGTGTCACACTGTACGCCAAGTGTACATTTCTTGGTCACATTTTGTTATAGAGATGTATGAATGCTTTGACACAGGCACACACCATTTAGGACATTTGACCAAGTTGAAACAATCTAGAACAATGGAAGATTATATTGTTTCTTTTGAGAATTTGGCTTTCTGAACAAATGGTATGACATATGCTTTCTTCAGAGATTGCTTTATCAATGGCCTCATGGATGAAATTCACGCCCAAGTTATTATGGCTCACCCTTAGACTTGGTTGGAAGCCACTAAGTGTGCCCAGGAGGCACAACATGTCATCTTGGCCCAAAGAAGAAAACCCCCTTTTCTCCCTCACCTTAAAACCAACCCCCTTACCCCTCAGGCCACTCCTCTCAAGGTCCACAAGTTAACACAGGAAGAAATGGATGAACGCCAACTTAAGGGTATTTTCTATAATTGCGATGATAAATACTTTCCAGGGCACAAGTATAAAGAACAAAAACTTTTTATGGCCATTTCCGAGGATGTTCCTGATGAAGATGTTGAGGTTTCACTTGATGTAGCACTACCACCAATTGATGATATTACACCACCCTCGGATCCTCCCGAAGTTGAACCATTGATTTCACTACATGCTCTCACTAGTTTTTTAGCTCCTCAAACCCTCAAATCGATTGGTTACATTAAGCACAAGAAATTCATCATCATAATTGACAGTGGCATCACTCATAATTTCATTCATCGCCGCATTTCCCAAGAAGTCAATTGATATATCCATGTTGTCGACAATTTTTAGATCATGATTGCCAATGGGGGTTCCATGAAATGTGGAGGGCGTTGTGAACAATCCACTTACAAATTGGTCACTATAACTTGAAATCTCACATGTTTGCCATTGATATTGGTGGTTGTGACATTGTTCTTGGTGCATAATGGTTATGCACCCTAGGACCCATACTCATGGATTTTAAGGAGTTAACCATGTAATTCCAACATGAAGGCCAACAATATAAATTCCAAGGAATCACCATAGTCTCTCTGGAGATCATCAGTTCCCACAGGAAAAGTTACTCAAAAAGGGTCAATTTGGCATCATTTCACAACTCCATTCCATTGAAGTAGTTGAGACACCCCTGATACACCCAGATCTTCAAGCTATATTTTCACACCATCAAACCATTTTCCAAACACCCCAGGGCGTTCCCCCCTCCCATGGTGACCATGATCATTCCATTCCTTTAATACCAAGCAATCTTCCTCCCAATGTTTGTCCTTATCGTCATCCTTTTGCTCAAAAAAATGAATTTGAGAAAAATGTCCAAGAACTGTTACAAGCAGGTGTTATCCATCCTAGCACTAGCCCTTATTCTTCCCCTATTGTCATGGTTCTCAAGAAGGAAGGAAATTGGCACATGTGTCTTGATTTTGCATTCCCTCAACAAACTTACCATCAAGGACAAATTCCCCATTCCCATCATAAATGAACTTTCGTATGAAATTAATGGAGCTCAATACTTTACCAAACTCGACTTCCATTCTGGCTACCACCAAATACATATGAAAGAGGAAGACACTCCCAAGAAAATAGTTTGCACTCATGAGAACCTCTATGAGTTCTTGGTTATGCCCTTTGGTCTCTGTAATGCTCCCTCCACTTTTCAAAGTCTCATGAATCATGTCTTTCGTCCTTCCCCCCATCACTCTGTGTTAGTTTTCTTTGATGACATTCTCATCTATAGTAAAACATGACCATCACATCTCACCCATGTAGATCAAGTTCTCCATATCTTCTCCATGGACAAAATTTTCATTAAAAATTCTAAATGTTCTTTTGGTGTCTCTGAAGTTGAGTACTTGGGTCATATTGTTGGCAAGGATGGTGTAAAGGGTGGATCCTAAGAAAATGGAAGCTGTGTAGAATTGGCCTCGCCCCAAAACTATTAAAAGTCTGCGTGGTTTCCTGGGTTTAATGGGATATTATCATAAGTTTGTTCAAAATTATGCAAAAAAAAATCCCCCCTAACAACTCTCCTTAAAAAGAATTCCTTCAGTTGGACTCCAACAACAGACCAATCCTTCCAATCCTTGAAGGACTCTATGTGCACTACTCCTATACTATCCCTACCTGATTTCACTAAGACCTTTGTTCTAGAATGTGATGCATTAGGGAGAGGAATCATAGCAGTCTCATGCAAAATGGACGCCCTTTGGCTTTCACTAGTAAACAATTATCAGAGCAACATTTGGGCCAATCGATCTATGAAAACAAATTGATGGCTATCTTACATGCAATGGATCTATGGCTCTCTTATATATTGGGAGAACGATTCCAAATTAAAACGGACCATCAAAGCCTCAAGCACTTCCTTGAACAATATATTTCATCCCCAAAGCAACAAAATGGGTGACCAAGTTGTTTGGCTATGATTATGAGATCATTTACAAAAAGGGTAAATAAAATGTGGTGGTTGATGCTCTTTCCAGAAAATATGAAGAAGAAGGTTCCCTCTTTTCCCTCTCATCCATTGTCATTGACTCGATTTAGGTTGTTTGTCAAGAGTGGTTGCACGACCACAAAATATCCAACCTCATCCAAAAATTGCAACAAGATCCTCAAGATGCTCCAGGGTACTCTTGGCACAATGACGAGTTTTGTTATAAAGGTCGTCTATATTTAAGCAAACATTTGAAACTTAAATCCAAGGTGCTCTCTAAGTTTCATGCTTCTCCTATTGCAGGGCATTTAGGTTTTACCAAAACTTATGAAATGGTCAAACACTCCTTCTTCTGGGACGGTATGAAATAGGATGTTCGCACCTTTGTGGCAGAAAATGATATATGTCAATGCAATAAGGGTGATACTATCAAAATTCCCAGCACATTCCAACCACTTCCGATTCCACCTACTATTTGGATGGATATTTCTATGGATTTCATTGTGGGGCTACCCAAATCAGGAAATAAGTCAGTCATCATGGTGGTAGTGGATCGTCTCTCCAAATATGCTCATTTTTGTGCTCTTCAACACCCATTCAAAACATCTACAATGGCTCAAATTTTTATGGATAATCTCTTCAAACTTCATAGAATGACTCATTCTATTGTTTTTTATCGTAGTCCAACTTTACTAGAAATTTTTGGAAAGATTTATTCATGCTCTAGGGAACCCAGTTGCAACTTAATACAACCTATCATCCCCAGATGTATGGCCAAACAAAAGCAATCAACAAGTGTTTATAAACATATTTGAGGTGTTTTGCATCAGACTGACAACATCAATGGGTTTAGTGGTTACCCTTAGTTGAATGGTGGTACAACACCTCTTACCATACCGTCACTCACATGACTCCCTTTGAAGTAGTCTATGGACATAAGCCACCATCAGTTCTCCCATACATGCCAAGAGTCTCCAAGGTTCAGAAGGTTTATCACAATCTTACAACACACATGACCATTCTCTGTACTCTCAAATAAAATTTGGTCATGGCTCATAACCGCTTGAAGCAACAAGCAGATCAAGGTAGTTTTGAATGTCAATTTGTTGAAGGGGACCACATGTTTCTCCATCTACATCCATACAAGTAGACTTCCCTCAAATATCAACAGTGTCAGAAACTGCCCCCCAAATTTTATGGTCCTTATAATATTCTCAAAAGGGTGGGACCAATGGCCTATCTAGCTTTTCCCAACAACTCCAAGCTACATCTGGTTTTTCATGTCTCTTTCCTGAAGAAAGTGATTGGAAACAAGTGCCATGCTCAGACCAGTCTACCAGAGTTGGATGAATAAGGTTCCATTTGGTTGCAGCCAAAAGCAATATTGGACCAACAAGAGTCTTGTCTCCATCAGCGCACCATACAAGAAGTCTTAGTTCAATGGAAGGATACTCCACCAGAAGATGCCACCTAGGAGATGACTACTGTTTTGCAGAAATTTCCTCATCTTAAGCCTTGAGGACAAGGCTCTTTTTAAGGGCGGGGGGGGGGGGGGGATGTGAAAGACTTAACCTCTCGAACCCCTCACATAGATAGAATGAAATATTTTCCATGTAATAACGACCACCATGAGTTAATAAGGCCTATTTAATAAATATGAACAACTCGATGTAAGAAGACCTAATAGAAGCTTTTGCTTCTAGAAAGATATTCATCCATAATGTTCTTTAGAATATAGAATTAGTATAAATCAGAGTAGGAGGCACGATAAAGCTTTGTCTTGAGAATTATTGTAATAGAGATCTTCTCTGTTGGAGGTTTCCCCCTCGAAGAGGCAAGTGAACATTGCTTCCTATCAAATAATGGTATTGTTTTGGTGTTGTGGTTCCATATATTTTGTTGTTTTGCTGCTATCTTTATGTTCTATGTTGTTATTCTGTTGGTATTCACTGCAATATTTCTATTTTCTGCCATTATAATAGATCCAACGCCTAATAGAAAGAAAAATACATATTTTAGATGTATATAACACTTCTAAATAGGTCTTCCCCTTAATCATATGAAAATATAACTCTTAGAAAACTAGCATAGTAGGAATTTTCCACTAGGACTCAAAAAGACCGAGAAAGAGAGAAATCCCTCTCTTTTAAATAAACAATGTCCATTCAAAAGTTGTTACATAGAAAAAAAAGTCCTAAAGACTTCCAACAAGAACCCATGCAAGATAAAAATTGAAAGACAATCCAAACCAAAGAGCCATAAGAAGTAAATAGTAACATAAAAAAGACAGGTGAGTGACCATAGAAAGACCATCTCTTAACTCATTCAGGATTATCTATCCTTCATTTATATGGTGTTCCTCTTTTGAAAGTGTGTCAACACTATATTGAGTTCCCCCAAAACATGACTGAATGAGATGAAATCAAATATGACATTGATCTCCAAAAGATTATTCCCTGAAGGCCCAAGCATGACATTGTGAATATGTGAAGTTCTATCCATCTAGTTAACTACCAAAGAAGAATATCCATATATCTAAATTTTTCTAATATTCCTATCTAAAGAACATTTCATTAATAATTTTAGAGAAGTCAGTTCAACTAAGTTGTTGGATCTAGCACCAAGTCCTACATTAAATTTGACATAATGTTCATTTGAGAAATACAAAACTCCTATAGCTGAAATTTCGACCACTCTGAAAAGCCCCATCAAAGAATCCCCAACAATAAGAATTATCTATTTGAACCTCCTGGATTTGTCATGACACATTTTCATAGTCTTGTGTAATACATTTCTGACCTAAAGAATAAATATAGGAGTAAACTTGATATATTGGAGTGAACTTGTCTTTAAAGATTGGATGAGTTTCATGCCAACTAGATACCCCACGAGACCAAAATTGAAACAACTCTGTATTTTCATAAATCCCTTTTCAAAAATCATCCTCATAGGCACTCTTGAAATGTGTTTTCATGCCACACATTATCAACTCCTATAATATTTTTTACCTCCTTCCACAATGCATGTGAATATGGGCAATGTGTAAAGAGGTGGAAATTTGTTTCACAATCATTTATGCACAACATACATATGTTTGGGCCCTACTTGTTTCTCAATTGAAATAAATCCCAAGTTAGTACCTTATTCTTCAAAGCCGACCAAAAGAGGGTTTTGGATCTTTTAGGAGCCTTTGACTTCCATAGATGGTTCCACCACCAACATGGCTCCAAATTGATTGTTTAAAACATTACTTTATAACCAAATTTGGTAGTGAAATCTCCCCTTATTTTATTTTTTACCAAGCCAACTCATCAGGTTCATCTTTCAGTCTAATGTGAAATTTCTTAAGATAAATAATACAATTTTTCCATTTGTTTATCTGTATACATTCCAATCCAAAAGATTTAATTGAGCTACATCCTTGAGATCATATGCTTATATTTACTTCATTTTCTACTTGACTCAATGTAAGGGAACCCTTTAGATGTAAAGTATTGATGGATTCATCAAACAATTAAACCCTCCACACAACCCAAAACAACATTGAAACCAAGTCTGATTTTTTCTTGGGATCCTTCCTTCCAAGCTAAATATTCTCTTGTCAATGACAATGATCTTACTAATGCTTTCCATTGATTGGACTCATTCCTTGTGTATTTCATTGGGTTTATGATCTAATCCAAAAATAAAATAAACTTGGAGCAATGCATTCTTGTTCTAAAATTTCTCTCAAGAAAAACCCTTTTGACAATACCTTTCAAAGGTTCTTTGTTGCCAATGATAACCCAAATACAAGCACATTTTTAAAGCTCCACTCTCCATTTCCTTGGGTATACCAATTTTCTTCCATTTAAATAATGAGATGCAATCTTTTTTGCATTTTCTAGACCAAAAAAGGTTGAACATGTCTTCCTAATATACTCTAGAACACCTTTGGGAATGGAATCTAGAGAATGGCAAAATATTGGGATAGCCTCCAACAAATATTTAACTAAATTCAATTGACCACCTATCAATGACAACCTATTACTCCAATGGATAATTCAAGATTCAATTCTCTCTAATAACCAACCCCAATCCCTTTTACCCTACCCATTAAAATCCTAAGTATTTAAACCCCTCCTAAGAAGTTTATCTCTCAAAATGGAAGTTCCAATAGTTATCTCTAAACAACATCGACCTCCAAACCATTGAAATAATAGTAGATTTTCGCATATTAATCTCCATTCGTATCTAGGCCTTTC
>JZKD02S1103471.1:107733-117738 GCA_000966675.3 Picea glauca
AAAGTAAATGTTTTGACATCATAGTGATGATGATTGTATTGCTGCAGAAACAGTTGAGAACTATCTGTATTGCATTCATGGAGACCCTTGAAGATAATGTGATGAAGTGCATAAAGATATACTAGGACATTTTGAAGAAGTTATGAATTTGGATGTTATGATACATGCATTTTAATTGATATTACAACTAATGATGCATGTTGTGTATAGAAAGAAATTGGAACTGTTGAGGAAGATGGTTACCAATGATGGGAAACCTCAAGAAGAGGATGACCATGGGAAGGCTGTGGTCGAAAGATTGTTGACAGGACTATAAGAATCCCCCTAAAAGCACTGCTGATGAACTAAAAATGAGAAAGAGGGTGCTAGAAGCCAAGAACATGTATGAAAACATTGGGTAAGAATCCTTTCTGGAATATTTTTTTGTTTAATGTTATGCACAAAATTTTAAAATGGTAGTTGTATGCCATAGATACCCATGTAGAGTATGATTCAGAAAGGAGAAACCGAGTGATGGAGGTGTGAACCTCTGGCAGTGAAGACTAATTGTATGATGCAATAACAATTGAACCAAATGATCTCTTTTGAAAAAAGGGGGGGGGGGGTAGTCAAAAACCTTTACTAAGAAATCATAGAAATCCCTTCGATCAACTATAGATCAAGATCGTGAAGGTCACGAAGGAAAACCATGATCGAATTAGGTTAATTGAGAACTTGACAGAGGAGATGAACGTGAGCTGTTTATCGTAAGGAAACCGATCTCAGTCGTCAGATCGATTTCAAGATCCATTCAGGAGGATCCAAAATCTTTCATGCCGTCACATCTTGGAGAAGTAACGCACTGGTTAGTCACAAGGAATTATCAGAATTTCGCAAAACTAGAAGATTTGGAAGAAGCAGAGTGAAATTCGCGAAACCCGAAACCCGAAATCCTGAAATCATCGGGACCATCCATTGAAAGGGGACATGTGGAAAGAGATCAACATTTCGATGACTCGCAGAGTGGAAAGGTCAAAGGGCGGAGTTGTGAGAATTTTCAAAACACAAAATCATGACTAGATCATAGCTGTTGGTTGGAGAGCTAGTGTGGATCGTTGATATGATCCGAATATTTCACAATTTCAGGTATCAGAGGATTGAGAGAACAAAGGTGAATCGCATCAGGAGTCCTCGATATGCAAAATCCTGATGCGCTTGGAAGGATTGGCCCCAGGTTGTAGTGAAGGGTCATATGGATGGATGATAAGGTAGGAGCTAGCATGCGCTAGGCCCTTGTCGGAATTTCGAAACTCGGGAGTTCGAAGGACAAAGAGGTGGTTGACTCATATAGCCGATACGTGAAATCACGATGCGCCTTTTCGGATAAGCGTGTGGTCACAAGGCGTGGTCACGTGGAGGAGACTTGTGCTTAGCGCTTGTTCACATGGGTGGAATTTTTGTTTTATAAAAATACCTATGGATTGTTTCTTAGAGGTTCCAGCAGGGAATCAAAGACCATTTCAATTCAGTTTTGAGTAGATTCTAGACCGGGAGGTCGCACAACCCTTGGAGAGAAGGGGGGGTCTGCACTAGAATGAAAATGAATAAGCCATGCATGGTTTTGAATATATATATATATATATATACATGGATGCATGAGAGACTAACAATTTGTTTGGCTATGGAAAGAGTGAATTGCAGGAAGCAAAGGGTCATGGATATGGCAGTGATGTAAGACCATAAAGAAGACCAATTGCCTACTGATCCAAACTACAAGAAATGGTAATTATTTTTTGAGAAAGTAAATTTGAGTGTTAGAATGCACAATTCTGAAATGGTCCGTGATGACGTTATAAATGTGCAATAAAATGTGTGTGCATGGAAACTAACAATTTGTTTGACTGATTGAAGTTGAAAGTTCAGGAAGCAAGGGAGTCTTGATTATGACAGCGTTGTAAGCCATAAGGAAGACCAATTGCCTACTGAGACAAACTGCTATGGGAAGGAAAGTCCCATAATTATGAATATGTTTCCTGTGCGAAACAAATATGGAAACAAAATGTGGAATTTGGATATCTGTGGATCACAGAGTTACAAGAAAATTTTGAATTTAAATTTTATGATGATGTCTTGTGAATTTTTATATGCCTGTGATACGGGTGAGAAAGAATATAATCCGAACGCATGAAATAAATACCGACTCAGGAGAAGGAGAGTAACCTTCGTCCCTATCTATGATTGAGTCGGGAGAAGGAGAGTAACCTTCGTCCCTAACTTTCGCTGAGCCGGAAGGCTGTCAAGCTGTAAAAGCATGAAAAATGGCTATTGCTAAGCCATGAGAACCCCGTGGTAAGCCATGATCTTCTAGAATATATTGTGTTGAGGTAACACAAGCTGGAGGGATGCCTCGATAGATAAATTCTTAGGGATTCCTCGACTGTAAGACTCGATAGAGTCTCTGAAATTCTTTTTGTGCGAGAAAACCTTGGCAGGGCAAGATGGATCACCTGAGGGACTATATAACAGAGAAGGGGATGCCTAAGCCTGAGCCTGGAGGGTGAGTGACCACAAGGAAGAGGAGACCTTAATAGTTCTTGTAAACTATTGGGATCATGCACACGATGAGTAGTTCTTCCTGTGCGAGAAAACCTTGGCAGGGCAAGATGGATCACCTGAGGGACTGTATAGCAGAGAAGGGGATGCCTGAGCCTGGGCTTGGAGGGTGAGTGACCGCAAGGAAAATGAAACCTTGATAGTTATTGTAAAATATTGATTGGGATCATGCACCCAATGGGTATGTCAAGGAAAAACAATGAGCCTAGATAACAAAACAACCACGTGGATACAAATCCACAAATTGCGCATATAATTATTGAGCTAAGATTATGACAATTTCCTAGAATTTTTTATGCAATGTTTCACATAAGACTATGATTAACATGCTTTATTGTCCAAGAATTACTAAAATCATGTGACAAAGATTAAGGGTCTGAAAAGGACCTGACCGAGAGAGAAAGACTAAGATTTCTGAAACAACTGAATGAGAAAGGCATGACATGTGTTTTTAGAAAGAACACCAAGGATGGTGTTCCTTTAAGGGGGAGGGAATTGTAACACCTTGTTTCCCCCAGTTTGTAACTTAAATCATAAAATAGGATTACCATGCTAAGGCATGTGGCAATGTAAATGTATTATTGTTTGGGTTGTCGATAATTGATTTTGGGGTTTGAAGCCTTGAAAGTACTGGCCATGATATCACTAGAGGAAGAATGTGAAAACTATACAAGAGGGTTCATTATATCAAATAACCCCAAATTTCCCTTGATGAGGATGATAAACCTCCTTCGGATCCCAAGGAGAGAAATCAGTTAAGGAAGAAATGACCAGTGGTTGAATTATCAACCACCCCCATGAATGGGAGCATGGTCTAGCTTCAGAATGTCATCCCAAAGTACCATAGAGACCTGCAGACCCAAGATTCCTTCTGACAGAAGGAACGCGATGGGTTGGGAACCTTCCAAAAGAAGGAAGGTAAGATAGATACACACAGACAACCAGACAGGTGGAAAAGAGAAGATGAGAGCACAAGCTTGCAAGGGGGATGTGTGTATCTCTTCAGGGAATAATGAATAGAAGGCCACGAGCTTGATGCCGAGGGGGCATCTGATAAATCTGGCTGAGGCCATAACAAAGAGAGATATCTGAAAGTTGCAGAGAACAGAACCCGAGCAGAAGCTAAACAAAAAAAGAATCTTTGAGAACTGCGAGAGTTCCCTGGTGATATCATGGCTTGGCAAGGGGGTGGCTAGAGTGCTAAGAATGAATGCCTTTGAGCCTATGGTAGGGTGGAAGGTTGAACACCCACAATCAATTAGTTGGATACCACCTGTAATAGATAAGTAATCACATATCTTATGTATTTAAGTGGTATTGTGAATTAAAGTTGGATATCCTATGAATGTTGCAGGGATGGATATTTTTTCTTAATGATTATACTGTATCCATTTTATTCCTTCTTGATTGTGTAATTAGGAAAGTAGGAAATTATATGAATTGGATGTGTTTTTATACTCATAAATGCTTGTGTTCCATGGCGGCTTAAGCCAGAGCCACGAACTATGATTCATCGACTTTAGGTATAGTTTCATGTATGCATGTCGACCCTCCTAATCGTTCTGAGTCCCTTGGAGGGAGGAGTTGGTTAAGTTCAGGAGAGGTAGTGCATATATGCACAGGCTCTCTAAGAGGCAAGCAGAGACTGAGAACCACTTAAGTTCTAGACTAGATGAAGGAGCACAAGAATAGTGCAGAATACCCTTCTAAGTGTTAAGCCCAGGAGAAAGAGTGCAACGTTCTTAAATCCTTCATAACTAACAAAGCTCAGGAAGAATAGTGAGGTCCAAGTATCGAAAGGGAATATCCTTTTTTGTTTAGAAGATGAACGGATGAGATCCGATCGGAAGGACCTAGGGTCTGTCGTGACCGTTAGATTTGAAGAAAGGGCGCAAGCATTAACACCTCAACCCCTTCAGTCTTGGTAAGATCGCACATCGGGAGATTCGTATGTTGGCGCGACTAAACTACCAAAACCCGAAGTTGCGACGTGATTTGGACCGTAGATCTAAGGATCTATCAAGACCATCCTTGACCATCGGATTGGCGATATCGGGGATTCGTACATCGAGAGATTCACACGTTGGCACAACTAAACTTTCAAAACCCGAAGTTGTGATGTGATGTGGACCGTTGGATCACGGAGGATTGTAGACCATTGATTTGACATGGGTGAATATTGGGAATCAAGAAACAAAGTTAAGACAACCTCCAAAGTCGTGATTTCCGATTGAGAGTTGAAACTTCCGAAACCCGAAGTACCGAAGTGTCGAAGTGCCGAAGTAGATCTGGACCTTCAAATCTAGAGGACAGATGGCGTGAATTCGTGAAATCCGGGTAAGGTCCCGAAGTGATTCATAACCATTGGATTCAGAGGAAATGTGGTGCAAGTCTATGGATGTCGAGTAAAGACCCGAAGTAATCCTCGATCATTGGATTTGGGGAAGACACGCATCAATGGACCTTAGACTTCGGGTAAAATCCATTGGGAAAAGAGGTTTGAGATTTGAGATCTAAGAAGTCTGGAGACTTGGAGGAGATCTTGACTGCCTATCAAGAAGAGGGTCATTGGACCGTTGATTTGGGTTGAAAGGTCAACCACTCGGAGTGAATGCAGGACCATTGATTGAGTACGAAAGGTGTCCTTGGATCGAAAACTCTGGAGGATTGAAGTATGGAAGAAAGCCGGGTTTGATATTTTGAATTCTCGAAGTTCGGAATTGAGAAGAGATCTTGATCGCTGATCTAGAGGAGGCTGACCTGGTCCATAGATCCGAGAAGCATAGATCTGAATCGTTGATTTAGCCATTATTGTCAAGATCATGAGATCGATGATCCTGTAACATTGCGGAGATAGGAGTTGCGAGGATTTTAAGACATTGAGGGCATACCACAATTCAAACCATGGTTTCGTCAAGAGGACACATGGAGGTTGTGAGAGCATTGTGGGCCCAAAAGCAGTTTGACTCCAAACCGCTTGTGGCCGTGCCCGCAATTGCGTGGTCATCGCCAAGGTCACATCAAGAGGGGGCCTATCACACAAAAGGAACTAATGCTTGACACTCTGACCTTTCGCAGCAGGGCGAAAGGGAAGGTCACGGGTGCCCTTAAACCTGCACCAAGAAGCCGAAAGATTCTATGTTTAACTATAGAACGAGACCATCAAGGTCTTAGATAGTTGTTTGGCCTCAGAATCAGAGATCCTTGACCAAGAGGTTGGAAGAGATTCTCTGATCTTCCAAATTAGGAACCATGAATGGATATTCTGTCCTTTAAGAAAAGTGAAATTTATTTATTCCCAGTTGTGGGTGTGTGACAGTCCCTCATGAATTGCGTGTGCTCCCCTATCCTGGTGGTTTTGATAACATATCTAGGCACAAATGGGGCTTGGAGTATACATTTTCCGAGTATCTAGACCCGAGCTGCTTTTGGATGCGAGGACTCTGCATCCATGTTCGATTCCTCGCTTCGAGCCATTTCTTCTTGTAGGCATTTTTCTCGCATGTGTAGAGGCGGCTCAAAGGATGGATGATGCACTCTGGCATTCTCCAAGTCATTTGCAGCGGCGTTACGGTAAGAGGGTGATTTCACCTCCCCTTCTATGCCCATTTTTCTGTGGCGTTCAGAGCCACTGAGAAACAATGTTCAACGTGTGCAGAGGAGGTCAGAAGGGGCCAGGTCAGAGGGGATCTAGTACATTAAAGCCTAAACATTGCAGGGTGCATGTGGATCTTCACACCAACTTGACATGATGATCTTGTCAAAATTGAAATAATTTTCTAATAATTTGACATGAATAATTATACTTAATTGAATTGTTATTGATATATAAAACTACCAAACACTAAATTTCATTGTAGAAATAAATTTTCAGTTTTTCTTTAATTTTCTAATAATTTGACATGAATAATTATACTTAATTGAATTGTTATAACACTAAATTTCATTGTAGAAATAAATTTTCAGTTTTTCTTTTCTACAATTATTTCCCTATGAACCATGGATGGTAAACTAGGTAAACCAGGGCCCAACTCCAAGCAATTTCATTGTAGAAATAAATTTTCAGTTTTTCTTTTTTACTGTTATTTCCCTATGAACCATGGATGGTAAACTGGGTAAACCAGGGCCCAACTCCAAGCAATTTCATTGTAGAAATAAATTTTCAATTTTTCTTTTTTACTATTATTTCCCTATGAACCATGGATGGTAAACTGGGTAAACCAGGGCCTAACTCCAAGCAAATTAAGAGAATCGTGTCTAGATCTACACCAATTGAAAAACAATTAAGCTATCCAATCCTACTCTAGAACAATTAAACCAACCCTCAACTATATTTTCAAAAAAACCAATTATATTTTATTATATTATTATTAATTGACAAAATTAACCAAAAAAAAACATTAAAAAACATTAACTATAACAAATAAGTTAAAAAAAAAATAAGCTAAAAACTGGATCAAAACAACCATTGAAATGTAAAAGAATAATATAAAGTTCATCTTTATATATTGAATTAGATTGTGAATCCAATGCAAAAATAAGCTAAAAACTGAATCCACAACAACCATCAAAATGTAAAAAAATGATATATATGAGTTGAATTAGACTACATGTGTTTGGACTGCAAGGAGCTCCAGCCACGTCTGGTTTCTAGGGTTTTGAGAGTCAAGCAAGGCTTCAACTCTACGGGCACTACAACTAGGTTTCGTTAGTCGCATCCCTGGCCTCCTTTAGTGAAGGGTGACTGCGAGCTAAAGACCCATCCAGGGCGGGTGGGATTGGGCAGATTCGAGGGTCTCGGGTGGTGGTGGTGGAGGATTCATGTGGCGACGGTGCAAGATTATAGGTGGTGCATCAATATGGGCACGAGGACCTTCCTACGGGTGGCAGTGGCTTCTTTGCGGTAGCTGTTAGGGGGCTGAGGAGATTTGAAGCTGCGTATTTTCTAAAATGTTTCCCTATGCCTTAGGCTGCCAGGACTAGTGAGGTTTTTTTTTCTCTTCGGGCAGCCTTCGTGTGTTCAAGGGCTCGAATCCGGGTGGATGATAGCGTGGCTTCAGGGATTTGTTGCAAACGTTTCCTTGTTTTTCTCTTTGGTTTTCTAACCCTCTTGTCCCTTTCCTCCTGGGCTTGAAGAGGTTTTGGAACAGAGCTTTGAGGTCCAATCGGGGGGTGTGCGGTGTTTTGGTTTACACTTAGAGGTCCTTTAGGGGCATGCAGTGTTGAGTAAACACTTCGAGGTCCTTTGAGGACGTGTGACTACTTGTTTAGCTCCTTTTCTAGTTTCTGTTGGCGTATTTTCCCCTGTTTTTGTATCTCTTTTTGCAACCTATGTGCTTGGATGTGTGTGTAGTTGTTTTTATGAGCATGGTTTAGGGACTAGTACTACTATGGACTCTTGTGGGGTCTTGAAGATGTAAAAAATTATATTTTCACTAATATAATGAGCTAATTTTGTACTAGAAAAAAAAGATTATGAATCCAATACAAAATATTGAAAACTACAAATTTATTAATATAATTTAAATTATAAATATAGAATATGATATATAGAAATGTAAAAAATTAATATATATGAGTTGAATTAGATTAGATTATGAATCCAATACAAAAGACTGAAAATTACAATTTTATTATTATAATTTAAATTATAAATATAGAATATGATATATAGAATTTCACTAGATTGTGAATCCAATAAAAAAAAGATCGAAAACTACAAATTTATTGATATAATTTAAATTATAAATATAAAACATGATATATAGAATTAATTTAAAATATAAATATAGAATATGATATATAGAATTTGTGTGGCCAGCTTCTTAAAGGAAACGTCTCTTTGTCCACTCAAGTTATCAAATATTTAATTGGTAAGTTGGTCTAGGCAGATCAAGGCTCCCTTTTCTCTCAATGATGTTAACATAATTGGTGAACCATTTGTAAGGAATTCATATCACATTCTCTTTTAGCTGCATTAAAAAATCGAAATAAAACTTCTCTTCGATAGGCGAAGAGAATCAGGGATCATCACTCTTTTTCTTTATGGTTATCCAGTTCAGATTTAGGACTTTCAAGAGATTTAGGATTTGAATGAAATCAATTTCAGAGAACCCTCATTGACTCAGGCGCTTTTCTCCAAGATAGAGCAAATGAAATTCTGTGGACCAACAGTGATAACTCGGGAATCATCACTGTAAAGAATATTTATCTGGCTTTGCTATCTACTCAGGGATTAAAAAAGGTATTGGGATGGAGACAGTTCTTATGGAAACAAGACTTGCAGCCCAAAATAAAATGCTTCATCTGGTTAGCTGTATAGAATAAGATTCTAACATGGGAAAACCTGAATTCCAGAGGATGGGAAGGACCGTCTCAGTGTTACCTCTGTCTACAAGAGATGAACGCTCCAATCATCTTTTTATTCACCATGCCTTTGCTATTTCAGTTTGGGAGAGATTGGCTATGATTTTGAAATTTAAAAACTGCTAGAAAGGAAACTCTTTGAATGATTGTTTTAATTCCTGGGTGAATGATAAATCTGTCCCAACTTTGGTTGCAACGCACACTTGTTGGTTCATCTGGTTAGAAAGAAAAACAACTATATTTGAGGAGAAAAAGCCATCAATTCACACAATGATCTTTAAAACTTTAGGCCTTCAAATTTGTGGATTGAATTCTCAAAAATATTCTCCATTGCGTTCTATTACGATCCAATCTAAAAGGAATTTTATCTCAACTTGGTTTGATGGAGTTGCTCAACTAGATGGCCAAATTAATGGAGCTGGTGGTGTTATTAAAACACCAGATTTGACTGTTTATAAATGGTTTTTTAATTGTGGGAGAGGTGTTGGATTACTAAGAGGGGGGGTGAATTAGTAATAAAATAATTATAATCCTTTTTCTCCAAATAATCCAAGTGTTATATCAATGTAGAATTATTATCCAATAATGAGCAATAAGAAATGAACAATCACACACATACATAGTACATTAGTGTTTTACGTGGAAACCCAAATCGGGTGAAAACCACATATACTTGTATATGTTTCCTAAATGGAATAGCAATTTCACGGTCTGAATCATTCTAGAAAAAAAGTTATTGCGAAAATGGTGAGATGACCTGGAAAAAACATACCTTAGAAAGCATCATCAAAATAATTTATCCTTCCTTGAATTTCGGCCTTCTTTTCTTCACTTTCATCAGAAATTTGGCTTAGATATCCTTTGGTTACCTCAGACACCTATAGGTATTCAATATGCTCAAGTGTGTCTTAAATGAGAGAGCCTTTCCTCTTTTTATACTCTCCAAGTAGCTTCCTTAAAAACATCTTCTAGGTCACTTTGCCCACTTTCCTTATTTTAGGGTTAACCCACTTCTAATTTCTCCATTAAATTTATTATTGAATTAAT
>JZKD02S1103471.1:132214-147986 GCA_000966675.3 Picea glauca
TGGCGTTCATCTCATTATTCCACAAATAAGCATGGGTTCTCTAACCATACTTCTAGGATAACTCAATCCGCAAAGCATCTTCTCGTGAGGGCTTTCACCATAAGGGGACCACTTTGGAGTTCATCCATTTCTAATTATTATCAACCATGAAAAGACAATAACGAGTCATCTTTACATCAAACAATCTTGGGTCCATTACCCAACCTTTGTGCTACGAGGCTTTCTTCAAGGGTTGACATCAATGACAACCAACCTTAATAAACAAGAGGCACATATAACATGGCTGAATTACTGGGTGTATGGGCTACACTCAGGTTGACATTACATATGTCTTTCCTCAGAATCCAAGTCCTAGGGGATTCAAAAGTTGTAATTGATTGGCTCTTCAAAAGAACTAGGCTTCAATCAAGTACCATTGAGGGCTGGAAGGATAAAATAAAGGAATCATTAAAATCCTCTATTGACATAAGTTTTGGGCATGTCTACAGGGAATTCAATGTTGAAGCTGATCAAATCTCAAAGTTGTCGCTAAAGGAACTAGAAGTCTAGATCACCTACTCTCAATGGAAAAATGGGGTGGAAGGCCCTAAACATTTCCTTAATCTTTATTAGCCCCTTTCCGTTCTTGGCTGGATTTGTTTTTAGTCAACATGGTACTTTCCAGTTTGTTAGCTTATCGTCGACTATTACATATCCTTTTTGGATTCTGGTACTGTTTGCATCTATTGTAATGGGACTATGATATCTGGGGTTACTTTTTGGGAATGTTTTGTCTCCTGTATCGATCCTAGTCTTGGATCTGATATGTAAACAAATTATATCACTAATATAATTGGGTAAATTTTCTATTGAAAAAAGGCATTTGCATTTGTAAGTATTGATAAGTTAGTTAATTATTTGAGATATATTAGTTGTGTGTATTAATAATTTAAATCATTTTGGATTCTTAAAAAAATGTTTAAGTGTGTAGAATATATATAGGACAAACACATTTAATTTAAAAAATATTATTCTCATTATTTGTAAAGTTTGAAAACGGTTTATATAATAAAAAGTAGGAATTAGTTTTGAAACCATTCCTAAATAATAGGATTTAGATTGAAATATTACTCTTAAAATGCTTATTTCTATGGAAATGCAACCATACCATGTTGAAGTTGTAGTCAAATAGTTGTCATATTATTCTTTATATTTATGAACAATGTAGTTCCATCTTACTTAGGAATTAATATGCATCAAGAGGGATAAAACAAAAAATGAGACTAATATGCATCAAGAGGGATAAAAAACAATGAGACTGGAATCTCCCCATACTTAATAGATCCAAGTTAACATGGATCTACCTTGGAAAAAATTCCTATATATGGATCTTTTAATGATTATTATTTAGTTGACATTAGATGTATTATTACTTTATTTTTAATTTTTCATGAAATGTGATCCACAAATGGATGGATGTATGTTAAAATATTTTTGATATTGGGCTATAAAATGCACCTTGCTTCTCCCTATGCAAATATAAATGACATTTTATACGCCCCATAATGCCTAAATACAACAATACTTCGTCTTGCTTGTTGAATTTGTGTTGTGTTATTTTTTATATTTACCAGATATATATGCATTGTGCTTCTTTTTCAATGAATATTCAATATTTCAAGTATGAAATTAGAATATACATCATATTTTCCAATATTGGCTCAAAAAAATTAGCCTCATGGCTATCTTGTATATGGTTTTGCTTCTAAACTATCACTACACATTAATAAAAGGACTTTGTCATCCTATTTTCCGTAAGGCTCCAAACAGATGCAGTATCTAGAACAAAATTAATCATCATCAACACAACTAAAAACTAAACTGAAAATATAACCCCACATCACTACAAGGCTCTATCAAAAGATGAAGCTTGTGAACCTCCTCTAAACTCTTGTTGGGAGAGGAGTCCCTCTTGTATACATGAGAGAAATAAACTTCTTCAAAAAGGACCTCTTTACCTCCAAGACTTGGTTCATATTAGGTTCTTAAACCAAATTTTCTATTCATCAAACATTATTTACCAAATCAACCATTAGCTTGGAGTCTCCAAAGACTTGCAATTTTTTTATGCCTTTGTTTGTTGCAATTTTCATCAGGAGCCAAAAAGAGCTTAGAACAATTGTTTGTACCATACCCAACAACGAACTTCAAATTGAAATGATGACATTGTCTTCAGAATTGTTCGGAAAATACACAATGTTATTATTCATTTTTTCAATGTTCCAGATCCATATCAAGATCCGTCTTCAAGTCCTGAAGATGGATCCTGATATGGATCTGAAACGTCGACAAACGAATAATAATACTGTGGATTTTCCGAACAGTTTTGAAGACAACTCTCACAACATCAATCTTAATAGTCATAATGATATTGATTAAGAAAAACAAAACACCAACCCTACACATTCTTGGAGGGCCAAGCTTGATAAAAAAATCCTAGGCCTAACCATAGTTGATAGAAGGTTCCTTGTAACTTTATCTTCCTTTTATTTTGTTGTTGTCCAACAACCATCACAAGCACACTTGATTTTATGAAAAATCTGCATTGGGCTTAACTCAATACCTTGAAAGATAATTTTATCCCTGCAAACCTAAATACCCTAGTTTGAAAAACATGGTAAAACCCTAAAGGTTTTTTCACATTTCTTAGCAATCTAAGAGTACAAGAAATCTACCAAGGTCCTTTTCTCCCACTTGTTTTTACCACTTGAAATATAAAGAATTTCAAACTAGATTTCTCTAGAAAAGATATAAGAAACAAACAAGTGATCAAAAAATTCCTCATTGTCCTTACATATATTGCATCTCCTACGAACTTGCATGTTCCTATTTTGGCAATTTTCCCAAGTCAAAGTTTTGTTATCTAAAGCTAACTAGAGATTTTTTTTATCTTTTATTGGGCATTCTAGCTTCCAAACTACCTTCCACCACTAGACTATTTTTATAAATTGACCTTCTTCCATCTTTTCTAAATACCCCAATTACGTTGTATATTATCCAAACCCCTATTTTTAGCCCATATGATTAAGTCTTGTTGATTAAATTTTTTATTGCACCCTGCAACTAAAACATCTACAATATGTTTCCATTTCTCAATTTTTACGTGATGTAGATTCATTTGCCAACTTCCATCCCCGAGCCCACACATCCCTACCAACATTCACTGCCACATTCTTCATGAATTAAATCCCTTTGAAATGAAGATCACTTATCAAAGCTTTAGACAATCTGGAATTTCCCTTACAACCAATCTAGGGGTCTTCCCCTATTCTCACCTTGCTCCCTCTTCCAATCTTCTAGGCTCCCTACTTTCCAATTAGAGGGAAGGTCCTTACCACATATTTCCATATAATATATCCTTGTAAGGTTTTATTTTCCTTCTTGATCCAATATTCAAAAGACATGCTTCTTAAATATTTAGAATTCATAACCCTTCCCCACAACCCTTCAATATAGACTATCCTCCACACTAGGGACCGACTAAAGATGAAAATATTTTTAAACCCCAACCTCTAGCTTCCTTGTCCATTTTACTAATGAAATTATTCCTTTCTCTAAGTTTTAAACCTTTGAAGTGAAACAATGCACATAGATTCTTAATCAAAATAGAAAGAACAATGATGGCACACACACATTACACATGGATTTACCTTGGAAACCCTTAGCTAGGAAAACCAACAAAGCTTAGACCCACACCTTTCTATTATTTATTGTATTATGTATAGTCAAGTTAATACAATGAAGAATAAAGAGGTGCGACTCTAAGTTTTGTTGGTTTTCATGGAAGAATAGAGAGGTGTAGATCTAGATTTTTTTGGTTTTCCTGGTTAAGGGTTTTGAAGGTGAATCTCTATGTGCTGTGTGTATGTCATTTTTGTTCTTTCTACTTTGTGTAAGAATTTGTATGCATTGTTCAACTTGTTTTTTGATAGAGAAATTTTATCTTGGGTTTGTGATAAACCTAGTTTTAGTGGGAGCTTTGTGGCGACGATTCTTGTGTTTAAAGAGAATGGTGAGTAATTTTAGGTTATTGGCCCACACCACCTCCAAGACATTCTAACCACTGGAAGGTAGGGTGGAATTTCTTTGTTAAGCTCGTTATGGCACTAGTTGCAGTTGCAGCTAGGGTTTCTAATTATGCAGCTGCAACAAACCCTAACCTAACCTTCTGGGCACTTCAAGTGAGAAGTTTGGCATAATTCTCAGACATTCTAGTGCACCTTATCCTAGTGCACCTCTTGGTACTCTTAGCCAACAAAAACATTAAGGTTTATTTTTTGTGTCAAAGTCAAAGTTTGATTGGTCAAAGTCAAAGGTTGAATGGTCAAAGTCAGAGTCAAAGGTTGACTTTTGGTCAAAATTAATTTTGTGGTAAAAGTTGAAATTTCAGAGTTTCTAGCTTGTTCTAATCATTGAACCTTCTTGATTCAATTTCTAACCTATTCTTGTCAAGATGGTGTCTAGTTTCATATTAGAAGATAAGTTGAACGATGCTACACATTTCAAAGGTATGCAGTTGCATATGCTTTTCATGTTATATCATCCAACAAAAGCATGAGTGTGTTTTGC
Source organism: Picea glauca (assembly GCA_000966675.3). Taxonomy (NCBI): domain Eukaryota; kingdom Viridiplantae; phylum Streptophyta; class Pinopsida; order Pinales; family Pinaceae; genus Picea; species Picea glauca. The sequence continues at coordinate 136,823 of JZKD02S1103471.1, forward strand.
AGGGAATATACAAGAGACCTTGTCCAAGCAGTGATCTTGGATTCAGTACATTCAGAGGAACAAGCAGTTGAGGCTCCAGGTTCTAGGTTTGATCAAATTGTTAAATTTTCACATATCAAGGTTGATAGTATCTATAGTACAAGTAAAAACTATAGTTGTGACAATAATCTTTGAAAGGTTCTATTACTATTAAGTATACTTGGTTGCATGTAAGTAATATTTATATATATTCTTATTACACTTGTTTGATGAACTAAAATCTCCTCTAGAAGACATTTCTTGTTCCTGGGAAGGTCACCTTGGTAATTCTATGATGATTACCATCCTTGTTATGATCTTATGAAAATGATATTGGAAATAATTTTTTCTCTTGTTGTTCTTGTTCCAGGCAGGGAACATGCGATATATTTGAGAAGGAGCTACAATGATAGTTGCAAACATGGAGCATATGACTCCATCAAGTGATGAGGAAGGTGATCGCACCAAATACCAATTCTAAAGGAAGGGTGGTAAGCAAAAGGATTTTTGGATATGATACACTAAGATGTGTGTGGACCAATGTCAAACCTTCTCACTAAGCAGGAGAGTACACCTTAGATGACTTCAAGACATTCTACAGAAAGGTCAGGATTAGGTGGGAGCTCACTACTCCCTACAATCCTTAGCATAATGGTGTAGCAGAAAGAAAGAACCAATCCATTGAAGAATCTATCAAGGAAATGATGAAATGAATAGAATCTATCCATGTTTCTATGGGGAGAAACAACTATGACAACTGTATATGTTTAGAATGGAAGTCCTCATTGTATATTGAAGAACATGACTCCAGAAGAAGCTTTCTCTGAAAAAGAACAAGTCTTGTACACTTGAGGATCCTTGACTGTCAGTCAAGAAGAAATAATGGAAGGAAGCTATAATGGAATAATATCAATAATGAAAAATTGTGTATGGGAAATTGTGCCTAGAACTAAAGGAAATTTTGTAGTCACTTGAAAATGGGTTTACAAGATAAAGCATCTAGTAAATGGGAGTATCGATAAATACAAGGCAAGATTCGTGGCTAGAGGGTTCTCCCAGCAGGAGGGAGAAGACTATGAAGAGACTTGGATTTTCGAAGAGCTATGCTAATCCATATCCTTATTACAAGGTTGTGAATATGCACCTGTGATCCGGATACTATATATTGATGATTTGTTTTTGACAGGTGCAGAGCCTCTCATTATTCAGTGTAAGAGGGAATTAGCATTTGAATTCGATATGAAGGTTCTTGGTCTCATGCATTATTATTTGGGACCAGAAGTATAAGATAAGTGTGGTGAAATATTCTTGTGGCAAGGAAGTATGTTGTAAAGATTCTTGAGAAGTTAGGGATGATGGATTGCAAATCCATGGAAACTCCCATGATGACTGACATGAGGAAGTTGAGAGACTCTGATTATTATCCAATAGACTTGTCCCTATACCGATAATTGTTTGGATCATTAATGGATTTTCTATGAACACATTGAGTCAGTTCTAGTTGGAACCTAGACATGAGCATTGGATAGCCGCAAAGCATATTTTCGAGATATCTTCGTGGGTTGCTAGACTATGGTTTGAGATATGCCTCAAATAATGACGTACAATTTCACGGATTTACTGATTCAGATTAGGTAGGGAGTGCAAATTACATAAAGAGTACTTATGGTGTATGTTTCATTTTGGGGATCTGCGATGATATCATGGGCTAGCAAGAAACAAAAGTCTATTGCACTTAGCACTGCAGAAGAAAAGTATATTGCGGCTTGTGATGCTTGTACGGAAGAAGTATGGCTCCGTAAACAAGTTTCTGGACTATTTGATCAAGTGTTGGATTTGACTATGATGTATTGTGATAATCAGAGTTGTGTGAAGCTCTCAGAGAACCCGATGTTCCATGATAGGTCAAATCACATTGAGATCAAGTACTATTTCTCTGTGATAAAATTCTAGAGGGGAGAAGTGGTTCTCCAGTATATCTCCATTGATGAGAAGAAAAAAAATATTTTGACAAAGCCTCTGTCCAAGATAACGTTTTCATACTTGAGGGACAAGTTGGGACTTGTGGAGATTTCTCCCTTGGTTGATAAGGAGGAGATGAATTCCTCGGTTGGGAGGGATCTATAATATGTGGCATCATGGATTGTCAGTGAGATGCAGATATGCATCATTCTAGTACAACTTAGAGATGGTCATACAACTTAGAGATGATGCTTTCATCATGCTAGATATGATCATGCTAGTACAACTTATATATGCTACAGATGGTTAGAGTTGTTGATGATACAGTGGCTTGAGGTGCATCGTGCTAGTACAACTTAGAGATGGACATACAACATAGATATTATGTATTGGCATCATGCTAGATATGTTCATGCTAGTAAAACTTAGAGANGTTAAGGGTTTTGAAGGTGAATCTCTATGTGCTGTGTGTATGTCATTTTTGTTCTTTCTACTTTGTGTAAGAATTTGTATGCATTGTTCAACTTGTTTTTTGATAGAGAAATTTTATCTTGGGTTTGTGATAAACCTAGTTTTAGTGGGAGCTTTGTGGCGACGATTCTTGTGTTTAAAGAGAATGGTGAGTAATTTTAGGTTATTGGCCCACACCACCTCCAAGACATTCTAACCACTGGAAGGTAGGGTGGAATTTCTTTGTTAAGCTCGTTATGGCACTAGTTGCAGTTGCAGCTAGGGTTTCTAATTATGCAGCTGCAACAAACCCTAACCTAACCTTCTGGGCACTTCAAGTGAGAAGTTTGGCATAATTCTCAGACATTCTAGTGCACCTTATCCTAGTGCACCTCTTGGTACTCTTAGCCAACAAAAACATTAAGGTTTATTTTTTGTGTCAAAGTCAAAGTTTGATTGGTCAAAGTCAAAGGTTGAATGGTCAAAGTCAGAGTCAAAGGTTGACTTTTGGTCAAAATTAATTTTGTGGTAAAAGTTGAAATTTCAGAGTTTCTAGCTTGTTCTAATCATTGAACCTTCTTGATTCAATTTCTAACCTATTCTTGTCAAGATGGTGTCTAGTTTCATATTAGAAGATAAGTTGAATGATGTTACAAATTTCAAAGGTATGCAGTTGCATATGCTTTTCATGTTATATCATCCAACAAAAGCATGAGTATGTTTTGCAGGGAATATACAAGAGACCTTGTCCAAGCAATGATCTTGGATTCAGTACATTCAGAGGAACAAGAAGTTGAGGCTCCAGGTTCCAGGTTTGATCAAATTGTTAAATTTTCACATATCAAGGTTGATAGTATCTATAGTACAAGTAAAAACTATAGTTGTGACAATAATCTTTGAAAGGTTCTATTATTGTTAAGTATACTTGGTTGCATGTAAGTAATATTTATATAGATTCTTATTACACTTGTTTGATGAACTAACATCTCCTCTAGAAGACATTTATTGTTCCTGGGAAGGTCACCTTGGTAATTCTATGATGATTACCATCCTTGTTATGATCTTATGAAAATGATATTGGAAATATTTTTTTCTCTTGTTGTTCTTGTTCAAGGCAGGGAACAGGTGATAGCTTTGAGAAGGAGCTACAATGACAGTTGCAAACATGGAGCATATGACTCCATCAAGTGATGAGGAAGGTGAGCTCACCAAATACCAATTCTAAAGGAAGGGTGGTAAGCAAAAGGATTTTTGGATATGATACACTAAGATGTGTGTGGACCAATGTCAAACCTTCTCACTAAGCAGGAAAGTACACCTTAGATGACTTCAAGACATTCTACAGAAAGGTCGGGATTAGGAGGGAGCTCACTACTCCCTACAATCCTTAGCATAATGGTGTAGCAGAAAGAAAGAGCCAATCCATTGAAGAATCTATCAAGGAAATGATGAAATGAATAGAATCTATCCATGTTTCTATGGGGAGAAACAACTATGACAACCGTATATGTTTAGAATGGAAGTACTCACTGTATATTGAAGAAAATGACTCCAGAAGAAGATTTCTCTGAAAAAGAACAAGTATTGTACACTTGAGGATCATTGACTGTCAGTCAAGAAGAAATAATGGAAGGAAGCTATGATGGAATAATATCAATAATGAAAAATTGTGTATGGGAAATTGTGCCTAGAACTGAAGGAAATTTTGTAGTCACTTGAAAATGGGTTTACAAGATAAAGCATGTAGTAAATGGGAGTATCGATAAATACAAGGCAAGATTATGGCTAGAGGGTTCTCCCAGCAGGAGGGAGAAGACTATGAAGAGACTTGGATTTTCCAAGAGCTATGATAATCCATATCCTTATTACAAGGTTGTGAATATGCACCTGTGATTCGGATACTATATATTGATGATTTTTTTTTGACAGGTGCAGAGCCTCTCATTATTCAGTGTAAGAGGGAATTAGCATTTGAATTCGATATGAAGGATCTTGGTCTCATGCATTATTATTTGGGACTAGAAGTATAAGATAAGTGTGGTGAAATATTCTTGTGGCAAGGAAGTATGTTGTAAAGATTCTTGAGAAGTTAGGGATGATGGATTGCAAATCCATGGAAACTCCCATGATGACTGACATGAGGAAGTTGAGAGACTCTGATTATTATCCAATAGACTTGTCCCTATACCGATAATTGTTTGGATCATTAATGGATTTTCTATGAACACATTGAGTCAGTTCTAGTTGGAACCTAGACATGAGCATTGGATAGCCGCAAAGCATATTTTCGAGATATCTTCGTGGGTTGCTAGACTATGGTTTGAGATATGCCTCAAATAATGACGTACAATTTCACGGATTTACTGATTCAGATTAGGTAGGGAGTGCAAATTACATAAAGAGTACTTATGGTGTATGTTTCATTTTGGGGATCTGCGATGATATCATGGGCTAGCAAGAAACAAAAGTCTATTGCACTTAGCACTGCAGAAGAAAAGTATATTGCGGCTTGTGATGCTTGTACGGAAGAAGTATGGCTCCGTAAACAAGTTTCTGGACTATTTGATCAAGTGTTGGATTTGACTATGATGTATTGTGATAATCAGAGTTGTGTGAAGCTCTCAGAGAACCCGATGTTCCATGATAGGTCAAATCACATTGAGATCAAGTACTATTTCTCTGTGATAAAATTCTAGAGGGGAGAAGTGGTTCTCCAGTATATCTCCATTGATGAGAAGAAAAAAAATATTTTGACAAAGCCTCTGTCCAAGATAACGTTTTCATACTTGAGGGACAAGTTGGGACTTGTGGAGATTTCTCCCTTGGTTGATAAGGAGGAGATGAATTCCTCGGTTGGGAGGGATCTATAATATGTGGCATCATGGATTGTCAGTGAGATGCAGATATGCATCATTCTAGTACAACTTAGAGATGGTCATACAACTTAGAGATGATGCTTTCATCATGCTAGATATGATCATGCTAGTACAACTTATATATGCTACAGATGGTTAGAGTTGTTGATGATACAGTGGCTTGAGGTGCATCGTGCTAGTACAACTTAGAGATGGACATACAACATAGATATTATGTATTGGCATCATGCTAGATATGTTCATGCTAGTAAAACTTAGAGATGATGTTGGTGAGCCGCATCATGCTAGTTATGGCCATGCTAGTACAACTTAGATATGCCACACAACTTAGATATGATGCACTGGCATCATGCTAGATATGTCATGCTAGTACAACTTAGAGATGACCATACAACTTAGAGATGATGCATAGGGCTCGTGTCATTCTATTAAAGCTTAGAGGTGGCATACAACTTAGATATGATGCATTGGCATCATGCTAGACATGTCACACTAGTATATCTTAGAGATGATCATACAACTTAGAGATGACATAGTGAGGCACTAATATACATCATGTGAGTACAAACTGATATGGTATACAACTTAGATATGACGCATTAGCATCATACTAGATATGTCATGCTAGTACAACTTAGAGATGATGTAGATGATACTCCATATCATGCTAGTACAACTTAGATATGATGCATTCACATCATGCTAGTACGGATTAGAGGTAATGCAGCTGATGACATTGTTGATGCAGGATGATATCAAATGATATGATTTGATTATTGTGGAGACTGTATGTCTATGGAAAATATATATATGCTATTGTGGTGGATGTTTTCCACTAGTAGTGACTGTGTGTCACTATTTAGTAGCTGTGTGCTACTAGGAGTGGTTGTGTACCACTGGGAATTAGTTGTGTACTACCATGGATAGACATAATTGTGTTCTATTGGATGGCATTGTAGAAATTGTATGCTACTATATGTTTGCCATAGAGACTACCACTAGTGTTGGAGATGATTTCCAACTAGATGAATAGTCAATGTGTTGGTGGAAAGACATTCTCCAGGCAAAAAAAATTGCTGGTGGACATACATTCTCCCTGTGGACAATGGTCCAGGTTGATAGATTGCTGACGTATCATGGACTGGTATTTTCCTAAGGCATAGATTGTGGCCCGATTAGGAAAAAGGTTCAAGATCGATATTCTCCTGAGGCACTGTTATTGGCCTGATCAGGTTGAATGGTCCGCCCCTTAAGGAAATGATGTCCTGATTAGGGTGGTTGATATGGGACCAATATTTTCTAAGGAATATGGGTAGAGATTGATCTCTATGGTACATATGAACCGATTATAAAAAAGTTTGAGACTGAAATTCCTGTAGGAATGGTCTCTGTAGCCCATGCCATGGATTTCAACATCTGGGAGGACTGAATTCTTCTAGGATGTAGGTCTGGATTAGAAGAATGGTCCTTGTATCCCATTGCGGGGATTTCAACATCTATGTTGGGACAACTATTCTTCTATAACGTATGTACATATTAGAAGAATGGTCTCTGTATCACTCTGTTGAGTGGGTAACTCACATGAGACACTTTGTTGAGTGCACTGAGTTCAACACATGACTTATTCAAAATCATTCCCAATTACTCAGATGGAGTATTGCATCGAGAGATGATGCAAATGATGTTGTATGTTGATGCCAGGATGCTATCAGAGATACTGATAGTGATGATGATGCTCTTGAATTGATCTTTGTGATTATGAGATAACCTATGTGGCTATGATTATGCTATCAACATAGTGGTCTATGTGTGCTCAATACAACCACCATTAATACCTCCCTAGCTAGGAGGGAGTGTTGATGTTACGGTAGCTGTGAGAGGTATTAACCTCCACGTGTAAACTTTGACTAGAATGGAATATTCCAGAAGCAAGGGAAACCTTAAACAGATGTGTGAAAACCGTAGAAGACAAGTCATCCTTGCAGAATAAATAATATTAGAATATTATCTTCCAGAAAGACAAGTCGGCTCCATAGGAAAAAGATAAATAGACAATATAATTACCAGAAAGTTAGGTCGGCCCAACCAGAAAAGTCACTGGACAAATTAATTTGAATAGAGGATGTTTTAGCTCTCATTTGTACACCCAGTCAGAGCGCAAATATTGTGGAGAGTTGCAGTTGCAGTGACAACTGTAGCTGCAAGGATGAATAAGGGCATATGGTCATCTCTTGGTCTTGGTATCTCTCTAACGCTATCAGGTGATATTCTTGGTGAAACTCTTGGTGATATTCTTGCTAAGTATGGCACAATTTTGAGAGAGTAGTGTAGCTACGACAATGTATGGTACTTGTTTCGTGGAAATGGATAGTCTCTCTCTCTTGTATGCTACCCTTGGAGAAGTAGCGCTTTACTTGTCTTGAGTTGTTGTTGTAGTTAGTAGATAGGGTTTATCTATTGGTTGTAGTATGGATTTCCAGAATAATTTTATTAAAGCTTAAGGTGCTCGGGGGTGACTTCGTGCCTATGGATGGGTGACAATAGAGATATTGTCTATGGTGAAAAAAAGCATATCAATTATTTTAACAACTTGTGCCAGAGAGACCCTGATAAATGAATGGAACATTCCTTGGGTTATCCATGACAAACGAACAGTACATCCCTTGGGTTGACCTTGATAAACAAATGGTACATCCCTTGGGTTAACCCTGATAATCATATAGTACATCCCTTGGGTTATCCCTGATAAAAGAATGGTGCATTCCTTGGGTTGGGAAGGTCAAGAGTAAGAGAGCTGGTGGAAAAATTAGGATATCTGTAGGAGAATATCAGTTGGGTTATGAGTTCTATGAGATGCGAGTGGGATGTGAGAGATCACCCTCTTATGTAGATTACTAGCCTTAGCTTGGGGGTGACTAGATGTTTTTATTTGGAAAAAATAGTCTATGGTTGGGTGGACCATCCATCCCAAGCAACTGGTTCCATGGTTCTTGTTTAAAGATAAGTATTTTATCTTGCATTGAGTTATTTACATGTGTTATTGCTTTGCATGAACTCTGCGTAAATGAGAATGAATTATATGTTGTTGTAATGAACAATTTAACTACATTTCATATTGATTATTAGCATGCTTTAGATGCATCTATTTTATGGTTATAGACAATATCTAAATATGTAGCTGGTAAGCTACATGAATTTGATTAGAAATAAATCTTAATAATTTAATGTGTATTCCACACCGTAATGTTCCTCGGTTGAGCTGGGGAACGTTACATTATGGTATCAGAGTTGTAATTAAGAGAGTTTTGCATGGTGTGACCCAACCACGGTGGATGGGTACGTTACAAAGTGGTATTAGAGATGATAATGAGAGAGTTTTGCGTGGCGTGGCTTAGCCTGGGTGGCTGGGTACATTACAAAGTGGTATCAGAGCCTATTTTTCAACGTTGATCTTGGATGGGTCAAGTTGAAGAGAAATTTCGCAGAGAATTAATTCTGGAGTATGTATTCAACTTGTTTTATTAAATTACTGCAGTAAAATTGAGAGAAATTTCACGGGTAATGTGAAGAATTGAGCCTCTTTGGAAATTTCGAACATAAGAAAAATCAATTTTTTTTTTGGGTATTTTTCCGTACGATGATGTCGCTATGACGTGGAGGCCACATGTCAGCTGACATGGTAGAAGAAAGACGTGTACTTCCATGATGGTAGGTACATGTTGGACGAGATGACAATTGGGTGGGTGATGTGGAGCCATGTGGCAAACCAACTATCAGTCCCACGAAGCTACGGTAAGATCTTGGAATTTGTCTAAGTGTTAAGTTGTCACGAATCCACGAGTCTGTGTAGATGGAAAAAATGGTTAAGTGTTGGGAATTCGTAGATGAAAATATGAAAGGAATTTACAATTTTGTGAGTCCACGTGGATGGAAAAATGGCTAATTTTTGGGACTTCTCTGACAAACTTATGAAAGGAAGGCTATACGTTTATGAGTCCATGAGTCTGTGAGTCCGCAAAGGAAAAATAAGCTAAGTGTTGGTGGCGGGTTCATGGAAGGTATGAAGAAGAGATATGACTGGATTCATGGTGATTTCATTAAGACAGATCAACGACGAAGATCTAATCGAGAAATGATCGGACGGTTGTTGAGCGTTGCTACTATATTGCACGCGCTGATGAATATTCCTTCACTATGTTTCCAACACAACTTTCAGCTCATAGCTCATATTTGAGCAAACAAATAGTCGTTGGAAAGGTATTGAGGAGTAGAAGACATCCGTCAACCCAAAATTTTAAATTGGGCGTTATAATTGCTTAGAAAGTGATAAAAGATATTGTTGTGGAAGGAAGAAGAGTGGAATGGGCAACATGTAAATGTTGTAACCTTTCACTCAGAACTCAGATTGGGGCATGAGTACAATCATCGAAAAAATGTTTCAAAGAGGAATGCATCTAAGGAATCATATTTTTAATTTGTTGAATTGTGTCCCTCGTCAATTGGGATAAAGAATGACTTATAGCATTAATTGACAAAATTTCTATACTATGCATAATTCTAACAGAAGTGGTTACTTGCACATGGTGCAAAATTAGAGGTATAATCAGGTAGATTCAAGCCTAGGATTTAATATCAAAGTAATGGACACATGAAAGAGCTTGTAGAATTTGGTTGAGGCAATAAAGAGCTACACGATAAGTAACAAAAAATGGAATTGGGTTCCAAGAGCCATGTAATTACTTGATGTGAAGATTTTTCCAAATAATGTCAAATTTTGGAGAAACCTTCCCAATGATAGAGGTAGAAGAGCACTCTGCAGTGAGTGTTGTGTGAAAAAGGATTTCTAGAAAGAGTGTAATATTACACCACTGAGCATTGTGTGGTTATGTTCTATATTAGTCCCAGTGTCCATTGGATAGGGAAGAGGTCAAGCTTGCTGCAAGAGGAGGAAAAAGGACATCATGAGATGAGGTGTGACCCATGAAGTGGAAGAGTCATATTTGAGTGAAAGAATAAGGGATTGTTAGATATGATCTAGAAACTCTTGTCTAAAAGCACATAAGCAAGAAAGCAACCTCTATTATCAGAGTGTGCAACAAAAGCATAGTACATGAGAAATGGTGGAGTGTAGCATTCCATTCGGAGCCGAGTGGCCTTGAGTGGTCAAGTGGTGCTTCACAATGAATCACTTAATGAATTGAAAAACAAATACTTAAAATTGAACTAATCCATGGATGGAAAGGCATATTAGAAAGATGACATAAAAGAAATATTTCAAAATATTGAAATGTCAGTCAATGATAATGGTGTTTCAAGACCAATGTGGTCAAGGAAATGTAAGTGGCTGATTAGATTGCAATGTTAATATTCAACTAGAGCAGTGCATGTTACAACACTATGAATATTAAGAATTATAGCCCAAAATATGTTGGGATAATATTTATTTAATTAAAGGAAGCAGTTGTGAGATGACATCACCAGTGGACCTAGTGGATGGAAATGAAGAATGAGAAAATAAGGCTTGGTTAGCAGGCGTAGAATATGGGCCATTGGTGCACAATTGAGTATAATGGTAGTGCACATGGTAGCAAGGTTATTCAAGAATTCGGGGACAACAATCTACAATAACAATCAAATAATTTAATTAAAACTAAAATAGATATGCATCAGAGTGCATGATAGAATTGGTGCATGATGCATAGAATAAAGATAGAATGCATGTGCATAAGATAATCATGAAAGATCAAATGATTGGTGCATATTGATGTGCGTTTGTGCATGTAGACATGCCTGAACATGTCGGTGGCATGATTATAGACTAAGATTAATCTGTTGATGTTGATATATATATATATATA
>JZKD02S1103471.1:173974-202904 GCA_000966675.3 Picea glauca
CGCACAACGTTTAGCAACGGGTGGTAGACCGGGGCCGACGGGGTTAGGGGTAGTGCCTCAAAATTTGTTTTTGGGTGGTTTTTGTTATCTTTAGCGGATTTTGCTATTTTTAGCGATTTTGTAAATTAATCCCAGATTAAGGGATTAGGGTTTTGGTATCTACAAAATACCTAAAAACATTGTATATATATTGTATGGTGAATGGTGAAATTTGACATAATGAATATAAGAAAGGTTTTCCCAGTTGAGGGTTTCCAATATAAATCTCTGTGTACTATGTGAATGAGACATTGATTAATTTCTGTTTTGCTTAAGAATCTATACGCATTGCTTTACTTCGCAGGTTTAAAACTTACAATAAGGAGTCTTGTCACTTTGTGGCCTGAGATGAGCTTTGTTAAGAATATGTACTACTGTATGAATTTCTTCTACCCAATATGTCTGAGGAATATTCCTTTCATTCATCATTGATCTTTCCATTTGCTTGAACTGATCTATTATGTCTCTCAACTACTCCATTTTGCTGTGGAGTCCCTCGAATAGTATACTCTCTTTTGATCCCATGTTTATCACAAAACTCTTTGAAGTCCCTTGAACTAAACTCTCCTCCTCTATTAGACCTTACTTCCTTCAGTCTTTTTCCTGTTTGATTCTCAGTCATAGCCTTAAACACTTTGAACTTTTCAAATGCTTCAAATTTTTCTTTCAGAAAGGCAACCCATGTAAGTCTAGAATAATCATCAATAATCAACATGAAGTAATTTTATTTTCCCATTCCTTCCTTCCTTAATGGTCCACATAAATCCATACTTACTAACTTAAGCAATTTCTATGTTGATGCAAAGTTCTTAGATTTAAACTGTGTCTGGGTAATATTTACTATTTGGCAAGGTTTACGTACAAAATCATATGGCTTTGATATCTTTGAAAGATCTTTTACCACCCCATTGTTTCTAAGTTTGACTAGATTATCAAAATTTAGGTGTCCAAGTCTCTTATGCCATAACCAACTTTCATCATACTTGCTTAAGTGACATTCTTCTTTTTCTTCTTTCAAAACAAAGTCATTGTTTTATGTCCTTATGCCTTTAGCCATCACTTGTCCCAAGTTTACAGACTTTATCTTACAATATTTGGAAGTAAACACCACTTCACATCCCCTATCACACATTTGAATTACATTGAGAAAATTATCTTTCAGCCCATCTACAAGCAGAACATCCTGGGATTTTCCTTTGCCATTACTCAAACTCACCATCCCTTTACCCTTGATTTTACCTGGTTCATCATTTCCAAAGGTCACATTTCTTTTTTTTCTTTTACTTATAGACATAAACTTATCCTTGTCTCCAGTCATGTGCTTGGAACATCGACTATCTATATACCAGGGGTTCTTTTGTTTTTGAGCTGAAAGTACTAGACAACATTTTTCATTATCTTTCTTTTTCCATGTGCTGGAATTTCTAGCTAAGGGTTTTATCCTTGGATCTGCTTTGTAATTCTTCAGATGGCAGTTTGCAGTTTTGTGGATGAAGTTATGACCATTATAACATTCGAGCTCATTGTTCAATAGGTCAAAGTGATTGGTGCAACTTTGTCTAGTCATTGTCTTTTTAGTTCTATGTTGCAAAGAATGTTTATTTCTTGATCTCCTTAGTTGCATGTCTCTAAACTTAATTTGACAACTTGCAATCTTATGACCAAAATTAGAGCAGTAAAAACAATAACCATGGAAGAAATTTTGGTACCTAAAGGATGGCCTTCTTCTTGACATTTTCTGCTCCATCTTCTGATATCTTTGTTTTTTATTAGGGATCATCTTGTCTTTATTAGCTTTTGGTGGCATAGTACTCACATGGTCTGATTGTCTGCTGACTTGGAAATTGATCATGTTTACTGGCTCTTCGATTTCTGTCTGTTTGATTCTTGAACCACTTACATAACCTAAACTAGTCTTTAACAATGAAGATCTATGTTTTCTCATAATGTCGTTTAGTTTTGTTGAGGCTTTAATGCTTGGAAGATTTTGGAGATACAATGATTTAAACTTATCCATCTCTTTTATGGTTTTTACTACCTCTTCTTCCAAGGCTTCACATCTTGAATTCTTCTCTGATAATTTCCGTTTCAAAGTGTCCTTTGTTTTCTTTTCCTATTTTAACTCCAATTTTAGCAGGGCAAAGTCTTCATCAGGTTTTTTACCATTCTTTTCAAATTGCATCAACAATTGTTTTTGTTTTCTCTTCTTAAGTCCGAGTCTGTCAATCTCTTCTAAAGCACTGATTAGTTCTCCTTCCATATCAACCACAACTTATTCATCATGAACATCACTTCCTGTGATTTTATTCTCATAATCCTCTTTGTCCATAAGCACAAATTCATTAACCTTATCTTCACAGGAAGAGTCACTATCTGTGTCTTCTGAAGAGTCATCATTGTTTACACATAAAAATTTCTTTTTACCAAATCTCTTGGATTTGTACTTCTCTTCACCTTCAGAGTTCTGGTCCTTCTTCTTGTGTGGACACTTAGATTCAAAGTGATCTATATTTCCACTGTTAAAAAATTTGAAGGGAAACTTGCCTTGGTATTTTCCTGATCCTTTCTTTAGTCTTCTCACAAATTTTTCTTCAATTTCATCAGGCTCAAAATCCTCATTCTTATCTTCTTTAAATGATGCTTCTCTAGAGGTGGGTTTATCCTTACTAATCCTCATTTCATAAGTAGTTAGAGTTCCTAGAAGTTGATCAATAGAAAAAGTCTTAAGATCATTCAATTCTTCTATTGCAAAAACTTTTGGATTAAATCTATTTGGTAGAGATCTTAAAATATTATGAGCTAAAAAAACATCTTCAATCTTCTCACCAAGACCCTTCATGGCATTCACAAGCTCCTCAACTCTTAAGAAAAATTTATTGACTGCTTCATCCTCATTCATTTCTAGTTGTTCAAACTGTAATCTGTAGGTTTGAAGCTTGGCATTATTTACCTTCTCATTACCTTCATAACTGCCAATGAGTTTGTCCCACATTTCTTTGGCAGATTCTAAGTGCATAACTTTTACAAATTCTTCTTCTGCAAGCCCACTTAGAATAACATTCATAGCCTTAGCGTTGAAGCCGAATTCTAGCCTGTCATCCTTATTATCTAGTACAACTCGCTTTACATAACCAATCTCTACCACATCCCAGACATTTGCACCTAAATCCATTATGTAGGTTCTCATCCTAACTTTCTAGAAGGAAAAGTTTGTTCCATCGAACATGGGAGTCTTATTGGTTGAAGTTCCTTCATGACTTGTCATGTTTAAGCATACTGATCTACCTTTAAATAAAAGGAGCCTGCTCTGATACCAATTGTTGGAAATACTAAGACAATTAAAAGGGGGGGGGTTGAATCAATTGTTACTATGCTTAAACAATTTTATGCCTATTAAAATGTTATTAACCTTCTTCAAGTGATCATCAATATTATGCAAGTCATGAACAACATAAATAATAAACATCAATCACACACATGATATACACAGAGACATATATTCATGAGGAAACCCATAAAGGGATAAAACCTCTTCTTCTTAGAATGATAGATAGTCTTTTAAGTTCTGTACATCATCTTTCTTTGAGCACCAACTAAAAATGAGGCTACAACCTCTTCTTTAGCAAGCTGCAACTTGTTGAGAGAACCAACTCTCTAGTTTCTCTAGCACCCACTAGAAGGAAGCACTAACTCCTTGAGTGTTCCAACACCAACTGGATGGAAGCACCAACTTCCAGTCACACATGCACCAACCTGTATAACAAAGAACAATTGTTCTCCCTTACACCACCCCACCACCCTGCTTTTTTGGATGCAACCAGATGGAATCTACAACTTTATGTGTTCAAGCACCCACGTGAAACTCCGAGGAAAACAATCCTCCCTAGCACCACCCTACAACCCTATTTTCTAAAAATTTTCTTGAATAATACTTTACAATAATACAAAAATTTCAATGTTTACCAGTTCTTCTCTATTTTGAAATTCTGGTCTGGTTCTGTCTATTCATGCTCGTCTCCACTTGCTATTTATTTCCATCTGCTCTACCTCTATTCTTCTCATGCTCTTAGGTTCTCATACAGTCTGTTGTTTTCACAATTTCTTCTCTGTCCAGCTTGTGTTCTTCATATCTGCATCTCTCACACTCTGTTCATGCTCTCTACTTGATTACATACAGTTCAACTTGTTTTACCAAGAAAAAACAACCTTCCTCTATCCTTGTTGATGTGGTCTGTTGACGTGATCTCCCATATGTCCTTTGCTGACGTGGTCTGCCACATGTCCTTGAGGATGAGGTTTGCTGACGTAATATAATGACGTAGCTCTCCCTAATCTAATGGTCATTGTATGTTCTCCAGATCTGATGGTCCTTATTCATTTCAGATTTCCGACTCTCCAAGCTTCAGGTTTTTCAAATATCAAACTGAAAAATCTCAAGTGATATTTTTCTGGAGCTTAACGTCCTCACATATTTATACCTGAACTAAATTTTGTTCGTCGATCATGATCTTGGATCGATGGCTCGATCTATTTGTGATGAAACTCTTCTATCTTATCCTGTCCTTCCACTTAGAAGGATCGAACGACTGACAAAACTTCGCATAAATGAGATCTCAGATATTTTACCTCGCTTATGTTGTTCTTCCACTTTATAATGATCCGATGAAAACTGTATCTTTATTGGTTATATAATAATAATAATATTCTATTTTTAAGGTCACGACCAAGCCATACACCAAATTGGTGTATGAGACCCCCTTGTTTTTGGGACAAGGGACCCCCTCAACCCAATGATTTGTCTGCTAAAGTCTATGGAGGTATACATTCCCTACCACCCTCTAGATTTGAACCCATGACCTCCTAGGAGGAAACACACTTTCTTAACCATTATTCCCACTTAGGTTGTATAAATATGATATAAAATTTTTATAAACTTTGGAACTTAGTAACTAATAAGATTGCTTATAGTCGGGACGTTGTTTTTAGAGAGGTTAAATATTCTTCCACACAGTAGGTCATACCAAGGGAAAAAAAACCAAAGATAATAGAGTTTGATTTGGAGGATGAAGAATCTAGCTCAATATAAGAAGATGAATCTAAAGAAGAAGAACCTCATACTCCAATTTTTAGGAGACTAGTTTTGGTTGCCTTCTTTCCCAAACTAGAGTATACGACTCTTCTTTTGATTCATATTGTTTTATTGAGTCAGATTCTTCATCCTCCAACTCAAACTCTATTATCTCTGGTTCTTTTTCCCTTGGTAGGACTTCCTACGTGGGAACATATTTAACCTCTCTAAAAACATCATGAATGTAAACAATATTCTTAGTTATTGGGTTCCAAAGTTCATAACCTATTTTACCATCTTTATAACCAACAATGATACAATTTTCATCTTTATTATCCAACTTACTCGTATTTTCCTTTGGAACATGTACATAAGCATCACGACAAAAAACTATGAGATGTTAAAGAGAGGGTTTTTTACCAGTCCATGCCTCGTGCAAATTTTTCTCAGCCAACACTATTGAGGGTAATTGATTTACCAAGTAACATGTAGTATACAATGCCTCTTTCTAGAATTCCTGTCCTAACACTACACCACTAGGAATACTACTTGTCTTTTCCATCAATATCATATTCATTCTTTTTGAAACTCCATTCTATTGAGGTGTGTATGGAGTACTCTTTTTCCTTGCTATATCACATTTCTTACAAAATTACTTGGATTCATTTCCACATAACTCTCCACCCTTATCTATCATAAACACCTTTATTTTCTTCTCTGTCTGATTCTCTACAAAATCCTTAAACTCTTTAAATTTATCAAAGACCTCAATTTTATTTTAGAGGAAATAAATCCACGTGTTCCTTCAGAAATAATATATGAATGAAACATACTACATAGGTTTACCTAATTATGGATAAGGAACAGGTCCAAACAACTCATTATGTATCAACTCTAAGATTTCCTTTTCTCTTGTAGCACCAGATGAGAATCTTACTCGATTTTTTTTACCATATATGCAATGTTCATAGAAATCAAAATTTAGTGTGCAATCAGACATACCTTCAACAATACCTTTACCACGTAATGCTTGAAGGCCCTTCTCTCAAATATTTCCTAGAATTTGGTGCTATAACATTGTCTTTTCTCTAGAGACAATAGGGGTTTTGTCTTCTTCATTTCCACCCTTAGGAACAACATAACTATTACACCCATCAATGATAGTTCTTCCTAACATCTTGTATAGATTTCCATTCCAAACTCCAATTATCAACACCATTGATCCTCGAAAAATTTCATAGGTTTCCTTTTCAAACAAAATATGTACACCTTTATCACTCATCTTACTTATGGATGTAAATTTTCTAGCTAGCTCTGAAATGTGAAAAATTCGAAGTAGTGTTCTAATCCTTCCATCATTGAGTAGCAACTTAACTCTTCCATGTCCTATGATTCTAGCCCTAGAATAATCTCCTAAGAAAATATCACCCCCATTATACTTTTTGTATTCACAAAACCACTCGTGATGATTCATATGAAATGAAGCACCCAAGTCGATCAACCATACATCATGATCTAAATGTGTGCTTGTAGAAGCCAAGTAACGTCCCCTCCTTCCTCTAACGAGGTCCTCCCTTTTTTGAAAGGAACATTGTTATATCCCTTCCCTTTATCAACATTTTTATATCTAGAATCCTTCTTATAATGCCCAACTTTACCACATTTCCAACACCTAAATATTTTCCTGGAGATTTAGATCTACCTCTAGATTTAGATCTCCCCCCCTAAGACATATTTTTATGACTATCTTGGGGATGACCTCTTATAGATAAGTCATCCATGCTCTAACTATCCATGGTATTTCATGTCATTTCTTATCATAGGAATGATGCAACCACATCATGAAACTTTAATGTGGTTTCATTACTCCAAATAGCTACAACCAGAACATCCCATGAATCTAGCAATGAGCACAATAAACTAATGCACTTATCTTCGTAAAAAAATTTAATATCAACATACAACAATAGAATTACCACAATGTTAAAGGCATGTATATGCTCTCTCACAGAGTCTCCATCATTCATCCTAGGAGGTACAACATCTTTCAAAGGAAAAGTTTGTTTACTAGGGACTTAGACTGATACAAAGTCTATAACTTATCCCATAACTCCTTGGTTGTCGCTTCTTTCAAGAAATTCAGTAACATTGAATCTAAAAGACACAATTGGATTATACTCTTTTTTTATATATCCAACTTCATCTAGTGTATCATTTTCATACACATAGGTGTGGTACGAGGATTGACAATGAACTACTATTTTTTGACTACAATAAGGTCCTCCATCTTGAGCTTCCATAGCTCAAAACTTTGATTATTAAATTTCTCAACATCAACTCTAGAAATTTTTGCTATTCCCTTTCAACACAAATGAATCCCTCTAAATCCAATAATATTGCTTTGATACCATTGTAAGTTTCAATATTTGAAATGAAACAATGCATACAAATTCTTAAGAAAAATAGAATTAACAATAATGTCATACACATAGTACACAAAGATTTACCCTGGAAACCCTTAACTAGAAAAACCTACAAAACTTAGAACCACACCTTTGTATTCTGCATTGTATTATTTATTTTATATTGGGGGAATCGACAAGTTGTGGTTCTTGTATTTGTGTGACATGAGGTCGATACCCATCTTCTACCACTATAACCCTAGGTGCACTACACAACCTGCAAGCATGGAGCACAAGTAAATCGGGGTGAGAATCGAACTTGATACATCCTTTACAAATTTACTTCCATTTACACGGAACTTTCCAATTGATTTACACCCCTGTGGGCTATTTTGCATTGCATTAACTCGACTATACATAACATAATAAATAACATAGAGGTGTGGCTCTAAGTTTTGTTGGTTTTCTCAGTTAAGGGTTTCAAAGGAAAATCTTTGTGTACTGTGTAAGCCATTGTTTTTATTTCTATTTTGTTTAAGAATCTGTATGCATGGTTTCACTTTGAAGGTTTAAAACTTACAAATAAGAGGGAGAAGAAAATAATTCCATTAGTAAAATGGAAAAAAATTAGCAAACCTAAAGGAAGCTAGAGGTTGTGGTTCAACACATATCTACATCTTTAGGCAATTGCTAGCAACCAAAAGTTTATGAAGGTTGGTCTATTTCAAGGGTTGTGGGGCAAGGTTATGAATTCTAAATATTTTATAAGGATGTCTTTTGAAGACTGGTTCAGGAAGGAAAGGAAAACTTCACAAGGAGGATATATTGTATGGAAATCCATGGTAAGACCCTTTGTAATACACCTATTTTCCCCTAACTTGTAAATATAACTGTTGGCCCTTGGTTATGGAAGGAAGCAAAGAACAAGGAAGGAAAGGTAAAAAGCGAGCTTCGTGGGAGACACAGTAATTGTCTCTGAGTCAAAGTGAGCAAAAGAGCAGGAAGGATGGAGCGAAGTACAAAAAAGCAAGTCGTTGGACGAGAAGATCAGGGACGACAGATCAGAAAGGAAGAAGGATCATGGAAAACTCAACAAGCAGAGAAAGCCATCATTGGATGCTTTGGAGCATCGCGAGATGAAGAAGGAAAGAGATGCTGGCGAATCCCAAAAAAAGTGGGTCAAGTTGACCTAGGGTTTTAGACACCTAGGGTTTTGGTAATTAGGGTTTTGACACCTAGGTTTCAACCTAAGATTGTCAGTGAGGGACTATAATGTATAAATAGAGGTCAAGAGGACCTAGGTCAGGTGGGTACTAGTCGATACTAGTGTTGGGTATTGATATTGATTGTTTTTGGTTAAGAAGTATTGTCCTGTGAGAGAGAGGAGTGATGAGAGTGACAACCTTATGGTATTGTAAGATCTTGAGCTGGGTGCGAAGATCAAGTCCTACAGCTGGGTGCGTAGGAAGGAAGGAGACAGAGATAAGAGGAGAGAAGATCTGCTGACTAAGAGCGCAGATCAAAACTGTAAGCTTTACCTTAATATATCCTAAGCACAGTTCTATGGATGTAGCGCTAGAGAGAGGGTGAACCACGCATATTTTGTGTTGTATGTGTGATTGATACCTGGATATTTGTCATTGTTATACTATTATTTTCATTATTTTGCTAGATCATATGTATAGTTGGGCGGAGTATATCTAGCTGATAAGAGATATATGAATGTTGCATTATTGTTGTATTAGTTCCACTTGATATTCCCCTAGTTTTAGACATCTCTTTCCTGCAACCCGCCTCTTAGCTACTTCGGGTGAGACTGCATCTGCTTCGCAGGTGTTGCTGAAAGGGCCAGTAGTCAGGGCTTGTTGGTGCACTCTTGGAGTGCACCCTGGGTCTGCCCCTGTGCCAATAAATGGTTCTGTTTCTGGGACCGAAATATGTGTAAGGGAATGTCAAGGTGGTTCCCATCGAAGATAGAGATTTAGAAGTGGATAGAGGATCAAGAGAAGGACTTCACAGAAGCCCATAACAAGAACCTTAAACTAAGTACTGAAGATTGGCTACAAATATACATTTTCACCGACATTCATGAGATCTTCTTTGGGGGAATCCACCAGGAGTTGTTTGAATGGTTGGCTAGGTTAGCGGATACCCAATTTGAGATCAGATCTAGACCTCCTGTGGTATGGACGTCAGAGTTGATTAATAAGGTTAAGAGAGTTGAAAATGTTGTATCAAGGGTTGTAGATCATTGGTTCAATAGTACCATTGGAGGGTATATCACCGAGTTTGTTATTGACAGAATAGAATCGTATAGCCAAGCCGAGAGATACTTTTTCAAAGGACCTAAAGGAAAAATTTTGCACTTTCTGAAGCTGAGAATCAAGATGTTGTTGCATGAAAAGAACATCTTGAAGATACAGTAGATTGGTTGGACCTGAAAAGGCTAATGTTCAAGATCTCAGACAACGAAAATGATAAAAAAGTTGGACATACATGCAATGGGAAAGTATTCCGAGGGGTTCACATTGAGAAATTGTTTAATAAAAACTACAGAGAATAGAGTTTCTACAGTGGAGAAGAGGTATATCTAACCGATGAAGAACATTCAAAGCCCACCAGAATAGAAGAAGGAGAAGTTGAAGAACTTTTCCAAAGCGTTCTAGAAACCTCAGGAACTGCGTAGGTTACTGAAGTAAGTAACATTAACCATCTTGTTGTTTCAATAACACTTAGAAGTTAGAATAGTTAGAACCATCAGAGTCCTCAGAGCACTATTATTGGTAGCTTAACATCTACTCAGACAAGAAGCCTAGGGAACTCTATGACAGATGAGATGAGGCTCCTTATCTTTAGAGGATACGGATATGAGGATCCAGATCAACATTGGTTTCTGTGTGAAGCCGTATGGAATATTATAAGTATCACCGATGAATCCATCAAGAGAACCCAGTTCAACACTACGCTATGGGACCGCACACTGAGCTAGTACATGAAACTTGTCCAAGGACTGGCGCAACCTAAGCCACTGAACGAGATCAAGAATGTGCTGGTTGCAGAGTTTAAAAAACTTAAGTCGGAGTCACAATGTATTACAGAGCTAAAAGAGATAAAATAAAAGGTAGCAGAACCTATTTGGGAGTTTGACCAGAGATTCAAGACCCTAACTGATTGATTAAATTTTCAGATCCCCGATGAACAGAACAAAGAATGGTTCATCGTTGTGCTATTAACACATGTCAAGGTCCCTCTGATGCAGTAGAAGATTGCATCGCAGGCAAAATCTTTGGAGATTTCCATGAATATTGAATCAACACATATGGGAGAATCGAGCTCAGGCATGAGCCAGATCTTGAGTCAACTAACCAGTTTGTCTTTACAAGTTGAGGATATGAAGAAAGATAAGGGAAAGGAAAAAACATAAGATATCTAGCATGTAAGATGTAGATGTGAAGGTCATGATAAGGAACACTGTCCCTTATTCCATGAGTATTTGGCCTCAGGAGCGTTGATCCCCTTGAAGTAGGTTAACCTACCCTGGTGCGATGTATGCAGAAATAGGCATCACCCAGGTGAGTGCTATTACATGCAAAAGTATTTTTAGACACCCACAAACTTTTACTGCACATTCTGTAAATCAGTGGGGCATGATGATCTATATTGTAGAGATTACGATCTCATGCATGAGAGGTCGAGGGAGATATACAAGATCCAAGGCTAAGTACACCAAGAAGGAAATAATGCACAATATAATTCTCTAGGAAGAGGAAGTTTCAATCCTCGCAGTGGATACAGAGGACGAGGACGAGGAGGAGGTATGGGCCAAGACCTAGGACAAATTATCTATTATAACTGTGCACAACCAGAACACTTAGCAAGGGATTGTCAGAATCCTTTCACAACCTGCAGTTATTGTAACTCCTTCGAGCATGTCATAGAGGAATGCCCTGTGCTACTAGTTAAGCTTCAGGAAAGACGAGGACCCCAACATAACCCACAAGTATAGATGATATATGATGAACCTCACAGAAACAACCCTAGAATCACTGTCATTACTCGATGAGGAAATGCTATAGGAGAAGACAGGGTAGCACAAGGAAAGAATTAAGATGACCATGGAGTTAGGAAAGATGAGGAGAAGACTCGAGCTTTTGATGCAAAGAAAGAAAGATGAATCTTTGAGGAGGCAAGAAAAGAGTTCAAAGGATATCAAGGGTCCTCATATAGGATGCAAATAGAAATCAAAGAGTATGGCATGCCTCAGGTGTTTGATCAGTCTGCATCACCAACAGAAGAAAAAGAGGTAAGATAACTCATGGAATTTGTGTGCACTTGTGTTAAGTTGATTCAAGATAAAAGCGTTGTACAAGAATTACAAGATTTAATCAAGCAGTATGAGCTAGGCAAGATAGACTCCTTACTGAATAGGCCATTGCACCAAATTGGGAAAAGGAGAAGGAAAAATAAAAAAATACACCATAATGCTCAAATAGGAGAATATGATATAGATTATGTAGTCCTCGACTTAGGGTCAGAGGTCAATGTCATGATGAAGCAAACCTGGGCACTGATGGGAAAACCCAAGTTGATATACTCCCCTATCAGGCTTCGCATGGCTAATCAACAAGTTGTCAGCCCATTTGGATTATTACAGCATGTCCCTATGGACATTGATGGAGTTAGAACCTTTGTAGATTTTGAAGTAATTGAAATTGTTGTTGACAGTTTCCCTTACCCTGCATTATTAGGAATTGATTGGGCCTTCGACAATTCTAATATTGTTGACCTAAAGAAGAGGCATATGACATTTGAAAGATATGGCCTTAGGGTCACTGCACCTTTAGATCCAGATGAGGGACCTAGATACACATATCCTATCAGAGAAGAAGACTATGCATATGAGCTGGAAAACATCTATAAATTAACAACCAAACAACATGATTATATCAAACCTACTGCCGATGGGAATCTAAGCCGGCGAAGTGACAACGTGTGTTCATCAGATTCATAAGAAGCATTGGAGAACTGGAAAAACCATATGTATGAAGTATCCACAAGGAGATGTGCTCGACTGACCAAAGAAGTTCACTGGATTGTTACAACAACAGGTAACTTACCTACCTTTGATGGTCTGAATCCTTTAGAATCATTCTTAATGGACTTTGAAGAAATTGTACCAGCACAACAGACGATATTGTCTATGGATGAGGCCCTGAAAGCTACACCATGAATATGGTGGGGGACGCACAAAGGAAACATCACAAACTAGACACAATGTCGAACTTTGCTGACAACGTGGTTCTCAACACAAGTAGGAAGCTGCGAAGTGAGGTACACAGGTCAAATTTTCCCAAAGGACCATGTACGAAGCTGGAAAGAGGCCTGGAGTGACATTCCTCGAGAAAAATGGGTACATAGAGTCATTAACATGTTGGACACAATCCCTATCAACTGGTACCTTCAAGCAGAGCTGCACCTCGTCACTTCAGATTGGGAAGGTATGATCCAAAATTTTGTAACCACCTTTTTGTTTGACAGTGAATTTCCTTCTGTAGACCAAGAATTATAGATTGTGAGACAAAAGGTATTTAAGGAGGCATTTGGCCTCCCTTTGGAGCAAGAAGAGGATGAATGGACTGCGCCATTCCAGAAATTGCAAGGATGTTACCATATTAATGCCGATGAAGATGATGATCCAAGGAAGGTAAACATTGTTGAGATAGAAGGCCACAAATATGTGGAAGGACTAGGAGTTGATCTGCCATTCATAGGACAACTGATAAAAATAAAGAAAAATAATATTGGGATAGAGGAGACACCAAAGCTTGCCAATGTAAGAGATTATTGGGATGCTGCTACTGTTGACAAAATTATAGAGTTATTGCACGGATATCAGGACTTGTTCTCGACCAAGTTCATTGATATGAAGGGAATCAAAGGACCTATGGGAGAAATGAGAATACCTTTGAAACCATATGTGAATCCAGTCAAGCAAAGACTCTATAGATTGAATCCAAAATATAAGGAAAAGGTGAAGATTTAGCTTCACCAAATGCTGGAAGTAGGGATTATTGAACCTATCGAAGAGTCGGAGTGGATCAACCCTATGGTGATACAAGCCATGAAGAAAGGAGAAACTAGGATCTGTGTGGACCTAAAGAAGTTGAATTATGCCTATCTACATGAACCCTTCCCTACACCATTCATAGACGAAGTGCTGGATAATGTGGGAGGCCAGGAGGTATATTCTTTTACAGACGGGTTTTCAGGATACCATCAGATCCGGTTTGCGAAGGATGACCTTCATAAGACTACATTTGACACAGAGTGGGGATCCTACCAATATAAAGTAATGCCGTTTGGATTGAAGAATGCACCAACCATATTTTCTAGGGTGGTGGTTGAAGCGTTCAAAGAATTTTTGCATAAAATTTTAGAAGCATACTTTGATGATTGGACTGTTTTTAGTTTGTTGAAAAATCATATTGAATGTCTAAGGCTAATGTTGGATAAATGCAGGAAATGTCAAATTTCTTTGAATCTAAAGAAGTGCATATTCTTCTCACCATTTGAAGTATTATTAGGTCATATTGTATGCAAGAAAGGATTGTTGGTGGACCCATCCAAAATTGAAATTATAGTTGATTTTCCACCTCCTACTTCAGTCAAACAACTGCGCAATGCGCTAGGACATACTGAATATTACAGGAAATTTATCAAAGGATATGCTCATATTACAACACCAATGGAGAAGTTTCTGAAGACGGACTGCTAGTATGAGTGGAAAGATGAATGCCAACAGAGCTTCGACACACTGAAACAGAAGATGGTTACAACACCCATTCTGGTTTTTCTAGATTGGAGCAAAGAATTCCATGTGCATGTCAATGCATCCTCTATTGCATTAGGAGAAGTACTGGCACAACCTGGAGAAGGGAAAATTGATCATCCATTAGCATTTTTCAGCAAAAAGATATCCACAACTGAAATAAATTACCCTACTACAGAGAGAGAAGGATTAGCCATGGTGTATGCATTATAGAAATTCTGACACTACTTATTGGGAGGACACTTTAAAATGTTTAGTGATCACTCTGCATTGAAGTACCTAGTAGATGGCTTCTACTGTTTCAATAATATGATTTTGAGATCATGGTTAAGCCAGAAAGAATGAACAAGGGACCTGACCACCTGTCAAGGTTAGAACATGGTGAAGAACCCACCAGTCTAGAGGATACACTACCGGATGCACAACTGCTCGCCATTAGGAAGGTGGATGACCACTTCGCAGACATAGTCCAGTTCTTGTCAACAGGAATGGATCCAAGTGAGTATGCAATTCCTCAGAAGAAACAAATAGTGGTGTGTGTTGCAGATTTTTCACTTATAGCTAGACAACTGTACAAAATGGGACCATATGAAATACTAAGAAGATGTGTGATGGAGGCAGAGTGCCCACTGATCCTCGCAGAAGCTCATGAAGACATCGCAGGAGGAAATTATGTAGGGAAAGAAACTGCATAGAAGGTTCTGCGAGCTGGCCTTTTGAGGCCTACATTACACATAGATGCTAAAGAGTATGCCAAAGCATGTGATGTATGCCAAAGATTAGGAAGACCATCCCAAAGAGATGAAATTCCCTTAGCACCACAGATGACCCTACAAGCATTTGAAAAATTGGCCATTGGCTTCGTGGGACCTATAAACCCACTAGGGAAGCGCACAGAAGAAAGGTATATTATTACTGTGACATAATACCTGACTAGATGGGCCAAAGCCAGAGCCGTCAAGGACTGTAGTGCAACTACAACTACGCATTTTATATTTGATGACATAATAACCAGGTTTGGATGCCCTAAGATCCTTATGAGTGATCAAGGTACACACTTCATCAATAAGATAGTGGAAGCTATGAATGAAGAATTTGCAATCCGCCATCAGAAGAGTACACCTTACCATCCATAGGCAAATGGAATGGTTGAAGCATTCAACAAGATCTTGGAGACAACATTGACAAAGATTTGTAGTGTGAACAGAGATGACTGGGATTTAAGAGTACTAGCAGTACTCTGGGCTTATAGAACCACTTGCAATAAATTAACAATGCAAACCCCTTTCAAGTTGGTTTATGGTCTTGAAGTTGTTGTCCTGATGGAGTACCTGGTACCAAGCTTAAGAATTGTTGCATTTACAGACATGGATGATACTGACGCTATTTGTGAGAGGCTTGCACAGTTAGTTGAACTAGAAGAAGTCATATTCATTGTAGGACTCCAACAGCAAGTTCAGAAGGACCACGAAAAGGCCTATCATGACAGGCACATCAAGAAGAAGGCACTTAAGTAAGGTGATTTAGTATTGATGTATGATAGTAAGTTTATCAAACACCCGAGGAAGTTCATAACACATTGACTCAGAACATATGAGGTCTCTTATATTATAGAAGGAGGAGCTACGTAGCTAAAGACACTTAAGGGATATTAGAAGGAAGGATTAGTGAATGGGAGTCGACTGAAGTTGTACTATGACAACTAGTTGCCTCACAACTCTCAGTAAATGCAGGAGGAAAAGGGTCCAGGTACCAGGTGCAGTTGAAACTGGGTACCAGACACATAAAATACAGTCTGCACAAGGTTGGAAATGAGGCATAAAGTAGAAAGCAAGGGTTGCACTGCATAGTCGAAAGTTGAAGTAAAACAAGAGGATCAGAGCTCAAGTGCCTCGGGATGAGTCACATGTGAGTGTTGGGGGCCTGTTGGCCCTTGGTTATGGAAGTAAGCGAAGAACAAGGAAGGAAAGGTAAAATGTGAGATTTGTGGGAGACACAGTAATTGTCACTGAGACGAAGTGAGCAAAAGAGCAGGAAGGATGGAGCGAAGTATGGAAAAGCAAGTCGTTGGACGAGAAGATCAGGGACGACAGATCAGAAAGGAAAAAGGATTGTGAAAAACTCATCAAGCAGAGAAATCCATTATTGGATGCTTTGGAGCACCGTGAGATGAAGAAGGAAAGATAGGCTGACGAAGCCTAGAAAAAGCGGGTCAAGTTGACCTAGGGTTTTAGACACCTAGGGTTTTGGTAATTAGGGTTTTGACACCTAGGTTTCAACCCGAGGCTGTCTATGAGGGACTATAATGTATAAATAGAGGTCAGGAGGACCTAGGTCAAGTGGGTACTAGTCGATACTAGTGTTGGGTATTGATATTGATTGTTGTTGGTTAAGAATTATTGTCCTATGAGAGATAGGACTGCTAACTGAGGAGGCACTCATCGCAGACCCCCTTTCTTGGTAGAGGGAAAAACACTCTACTAAATTCTTGTGGGAAGAGGTGAGCGATCTCCATTCCTAGTTGTTGTTGAATGAGAAGGAAGAGTCTCTCTCTGAGCATCATGATCTAGATAGGGCGTGGCCAACGGTAAATCTGTTCAGGAATGGTTGTGCCTACAGTTGGATGGAAAAGGGCACCCCTCTGAGAAATTGCTTCACTATATGGTTTCTTGATAAGTATTCTTATACTCTGTGTACTAGGATTGAAATGATGGTTGGATGTTTGTGTCTATGACTAAAATTTGCATTGTTTGATTAGTATTAGAAATCCTTATTGTACTTTTGTAAACCCCTGCATTTGAATGGTTTTTATTTTCCTCTTCTTAGCAACATAACTATTAGATATGGGTCTTCAAATAAATTTAGGAATAAGTTTACAATTTTTGTATTGGTTGGAAAATCCTTAAGGGAATTTTCCCAAGGGTTGATTTTGTAATGTAAGATTCAGGGCATAATTCACTAAAAAACCTTAGTCTCGTCGACCCCTCGAATTTACCTTCACAGGTTACTAAATTCGAGCTCTGTGGAGGGAGGGAACCTCCTTCAAACCATTCGTCTGTGTGACCGAGGGCTCATGTCCACGACCCTAACCAAATCAAAAATAAGAGTTGAGTGTGCAACCCTGAGACTTATTAGGGAATCAATATGACCAAGACCTTGGAACCCTTCGCTAGGTATGAAAGGATCTAAGATATTTTGGCTTCATAACTCCTGGAGTCTAGAGCTCCGAGACATTATGAATTTAAAACCTTCGAAACCAACCAAAGGAAAAATTATGGTACGATTACCTGTGAGGTTGAACAAAATATGGCGGTTTCGTTAATCGTGACTGTGGGATATGTCCCACCATTAAACCTTGACCCACTTACTGATCACAAAGTAACACGAGCCATATATCTATGGATACTTGAGATCTTCCCTGATCATTGGATCTACGTCACGGTCAGTCCAACGTTGACCACTCTGGGAAGAAGGGAGTGTTAAACAGGTGGAACTCTTGAGCACCGAACTCGTGAAGTGACAAGAACTGTAGATACAGGGATGCTTCGAGATCTCCCCTGACCATTGGATCTATGTCATGGTCAGTCCGATGTTGACCACTCTGGGAGACAGGGAGTGTTAAATGGGTAGAACCCCTGAACGTCGAAGTCGCGAAGAGACAAGGACCATCGATCCGAGGATGCTTTGGGATCCCTCCTGACCATTGGAACTATACCATGGTTAGTCCGATGCTGACCACTCTGGGAGTAAAGAGAAAAATAGACGGCCAAACCCCTGAATGTTGAAGTTGTGAAGCAATAGATGTTGTATATATATGGATCTACGTGGACCTATCTTGACCGTGAGATAAAAGGGGTATTTAGAGGTTTCCAACGAGAGTTTTGGCTTCAGAGCTCTGAGTGATTTCACAGGTTGGAGAGGCTAGAGAATCCCAGAGGCTATCAGTCTGGAGTGATGTGGCATGCTGATGTCACCTAGGGTGACGTGGGCCCATGTTCAACATGCCACATGTCACCTTGATTCATTCTTTTTATAGACCTTATATGCCCATTAGATCATGACACATGTCACCCATTAATGGGTCCACATGTCATCTCTTCCCTTTACCACTTTTCATCCCCTTTGCACGTGCTCGCCTGGCCTAAAGTCTGGTGGAGTACCCGAGACACTAGGAGTTAAGGACTTCAGGGAACTTGGGATGTTGGAACGATGGGGTAAATCGGATGAAGGCCTGAACCTACTTGTCCCTGCCTCTACATTTAATGTGCCACCACATGTAAGTGTGGACCCTTCAAGAGTCTGGAGTTTTGGAACTCTGGAGGTTTGGGGTGGTGTATTGAATAAGTCGAAAGGGACGAAGGCCAAAACCACGTGGCAATATTTCATGGTTTTGGGACTCGAGAGGATATGTGAATAGAGAAAAAGGGCATTCAACGCCAAAGTGTCGAACGCTGAAATCCCTTAAGCCTGTGCATTAAAGGAGGGTGCAAATTCCAATCCAGAGCTCGAATTTGAGCATGGTGATAGTTGTTGGAAATATCTTGAAGAGAAGAAGAAGATGGAGATCTTGGGAAGATGATCCAAGATCTTTGAGTAAAATAAATGTTTTTATATCCAATCCCTCTAATGGATACCTAAGGGGTTAGGTGCATTACAAAGTGGTATCAGAGCAGGTTACAACACTTGACCTACTTGGGCTCATGAATGAGTCACATAAAAATATTATTAGAGAACTTTTAAGGGGTAACCCCCTAAATTACCATGTTCATAAGAAACTTATCTAAACCACTACTAAAAACATGAATGAAACTTTCTGTTGTTTTTATATGTTTGCAAGTATGAACTGTGTGCTTCTAGTGTTCCAAATAAATATGATGGCTTCACCTTACAAATTGTATGTGTTGTTCATAAAATAGTAGAGAATTAACTAACATAAAATGTTTAATCGACACTCAAGAAGTTAGTGTAAAACAAGAAAACTACAACACAAAGGATGGTGACACACCATGAGTTGGGAGAAAGCTCCCACAATATATAAGAATAATCTGATGAGAGGAGGGTGGTGGAAACCCCTCCATATTTGGCTGAAACCGTAGGAAGCCTCATGGCAGAATTATAGAGTTGTAAGGCTGACAATGAAAGGCTGATAAAATAATACGAAAATCAAACTGAAATTAATGCAGCCGTACTGCAAAGCCTGTCAAATATACAAAGGTAGCTGCAACATGGAACATCAACCTATCATATGGACATACATCATTCTAAGAAAACCCAAAGTCCACCTTAGATACAAAAGCATGGTCTTGAAAGTGGCCACACACAGAGTATCACCTCAAATAAGGCCCAACATGGATCCAAGAGACACTCAACGGAAGAATTCTCTAGTGAAGAAACTGACAAATCCAAGGAATCTTCTAGTAGAAAGACTAGTTGACATTCCCAGAGGAGAATAAATAATAGGAAACATTCCAAGATCCATGACCCTGAAGAGTTTAAGAAAGCCAAACCACCCACTTTCGATGTAGAAGTTAAGAAGAGGGAAGAAGCAGAAGTTTGGCTACTTGGCTTGAAGAAGTACTTCAGAGTCTATGACTACTCTAAAAAATTAAAGGTTCGAATAACCATTTTCAACTTAAATGGAAAGGCCTCCATTTGGTGGGAGGACCTTAGGAATGTGAAAGGAATCCATGAGAAGGACTTGTCATGGAAACAATTTGAGAAATACTTAAAGAAGAAGTATCTTTCAGAAAAAAAACTTTGATGGGAAGACTAAGGAGTTCTATGAACTCAAGTTAGGACAACTCACAATAGATGAATATATCAACAAATTTCTTGAGTTGATAAGGTATGTGCCCTACATAAAGTATGAAAAGGAAAATATGCAACAATTTACTAGTGGATTGCCTTATTCCTTCTAGGACATAATTGAATTTGCTGAACCCAAGAACTTATAAGATATTATTTGAAAGGAAAGGTATTGCTATGATAAATTCAAGAAAAAGGAAGAACCTCATGAGGACTGGAAGAAGAAAAGTAATTTAGGATTCAAGAAGAAGGGGTTTAAATCCTCAATATTTAAGAACCATGGGAAAAGTTCTAAGATGAGACTTCCTACTAAAAGTGTATACTAGCATAATTTCTCATCTCAAAGTGGTAATAAACCCTTTGGAGTAGCCCCAGGTAAGACGTATAACAAAAAGAGAGAACCCTTGAAATGTTGGGGTTGTGGAGAAGAACATCTGCTGAGGGACTGTCCACATAGGAAACAAAACAATAGGAGGGTCTACAACATCTGTTGGCCCTTGGTTATGAAAGGAAGCAGAGAACAAGGAAGAAAAGGTAAAAAGCGAACTTCACAGGAGATAGAATGACTGTCACTGGGTCGAAGTGAGAAAAAGAGCAAAGAAGATGGAGCGAAGTATGGGAAAAGAAAACCGTTGGAAGAGGAGATTGAGGATGACAGATCAACAAGGAAGAGGGATCGAGGAAAACTCAACAAATGGAAAAAGCCACCATTGGATGCTTTGGAGCACTGCACAAGAAGGAAGGAAAGACAGGCTGACGAAGCCCAGAAAAAGTGGATCAAGTTGACCTAGGATTTTAGACACCTAGGGTTTTGGTAATTAGGGTTTTGACACCTAGGTTTCAGCCTAAGGCTATCAGTGAGGTATTGTAATGTATAAATAAAGATCGAGAGGACCTGGGTTGAGGGGTATGATATTTTTATTGATTAGCTCTATTGTTGTGGTGAGAGGTCATTGCATTGTGAGAGAGAAGTGTTGAGGGTGACAACCTTCTGGTATTGTAAGATCTTCAGCTGGGTGCGAAGATCATATCCTCTAGCTGGGTGCGCAGGAAGGGGGAGAGAAAGAGAGAAGAAGAGAGAGGATCTGCTGGCCAAGAGTGCAGATCAGAACTGTAAGATTTATCTTAATATATCATAAGCACAGTTCTATGGACATAGCCCTAGAGAGAGGGTGAACCACACATATTTTGTGTTGTGTGAGTGATTGATGCTCTGATCTCTGTTATTATTATACTATTATTTTCACTATTGTGTTATATCAAGATCTATAGTTGCGTAGGGTAGATCTCACTGATAAGTGATATATGAATGTTGTGATTGCTGTTATACAAGATCCGCTTGATATTCCCCTGGTTGTAGACATATCTTTCTTGCAACCCCCTCCTCGCTACTTCGGGTGAGACTGCATCTGCTTCACAGGTGTTGCGGAAAGGGCCAGTAGCTAGGGCTTGTTGGTGTGCTGTTGGAGTGAACCCTGGGTCGTCCCCTGTGCCAACAAATGGTTCCATTTCTGGGACGAGAATATG
Organism: Picea glauca; assembly: GCA_000966675.3. Taxonomy (NCBI): domain Eukaryota; kingdom Viridiplantae; phylum Streptophyta; class Pinopsida; order Pinales; family Pinaceae; genus Picea; species Picea glauca. Next base: position 195,645 of record JZKD02S1103471.1, read on the forward strand.
TGTAAGGGAATTTCAAGGTGGTTTCCATCAAAGATAGAGATTCAAAAGTGGATAGAGGATCAAGAGAAGGACTTCGCTGAAGCCCCAAAAAAGAACCCTAAACTAAGTATTGAAGATTGGCTACAAAGATACATCTTCACCAACATTCACAAGATCTTCTTTGGAGGAATCCACCAGGAGTTGTTTGAGTGGTTGGCTAGGTTAGCCGATACCCAGTTCGAGATCAGATCTAGATCCCCTATGGGTTGGACACCAGTGCTGATCCAGAAAGTCAAGAGAGTCGACAACGCTGTATCTAGAATTGTATATCAGTAGTTTGATAGTACCATTAGAGGGTATATCACCGAATTTGTTGTTGAAAGAAGAGAATCATATAGTCAAGTTGAGAGATACTTCTTCAAGGGACCTAGAGGAAAGTTTTTGCAATTTCTGAGGTTGAGAATCAAGATTCTCTTGCATGAAAACCACATCCTGAAGATATAGTAGATCGACTCAATCTGAGAAGTCTAATGTTCAGAAATTCAGACAGCGACAATGACACAGAAGTAGGACATACTCGCAGTGGGAATGTATTTTGAGGGGGTCACCTTGGGAACTTGTTTAATAAAAACTACAGAGAAGAGGGTTTCTACAGTGGAGAAGAGGTAGATCTAACTGACAAAGAGAATCCATAGCCCACCAAAAAAAAAGAAAGGGAAGCGGAAGAACTGTGCCAAAGCAAGCCAGAAACCTCAAGAACTACGCAAACTACTGAAGTAAGTAACACTAATCCTCTTGTTGTCCCAATAGTACCTAGTAGTCAGAATATTTAGAACCACCAGAGTCCTCAGAGCACTGTTACTGGTAGCTCAACATCTATTCAGACAAAAACCCTAGTCAATTCTATGGCAGATGAAATGAGACTCCGTATCTTTAGAGGAGATGGATCTAAAGATCCAGATCAACATTGGTTTTTGTGTCAAGCCATATGGAATATTAAGAGTATCACTGATGAAGCCATCAAGAGGACCCAGTTCAGCACTATGCTAAGGGACCGCATGCTGAGATGGTACATGAAACTTGTCCAAGGACTGGCACAGCCTAAGCCCCTGAATGATATCAAGAATGCGCTGATTGCAGAGTTTAAGAAACCTAAGTTGGAGTCACAATGTATTACAGAACTAAAAGAGATTAAACAAAGGTTAGAAGAACCTGTTTGGGAGTTCGATAAGAGATTCAAGACCCTAACAGGCCGATTAAATTTTTAGATCCCTGATGAACAGAACAAAGAATGGTTCATCATAGCGTTGTTAGAGTGAGAGTCCCTCTGATGCAGCATAAGATTGCATCACAGGTAGAAGCTTTGGAGATCGCCATGAAGCTTGAAACAACATCAATGGGAGAATCTAGCTCAGGCATTAGCTAGATCATGAGCCAGTTGATTAGTTTGTCTTTACAGGTCGAGGATATGAAGAAAGATAAGGAAAAATACAAAAGGGAAGATATATGGTGTGTAAGATGTAGATCTGAATGCCATGATAAGGAACATTGTCCCTTATTTCATGATTACTTGGCCTTAGGGGCGCCGAGCCCCTTGAAGTAAGTTAACCCACCCTGGTGCGATGTATGCAGAAATAGGCATCGCCCAAGTGAGTGCTACTACATGAAAAAGTATGTTTAGACACCCACAAACTTGTATTGTACATTCTGTAAATTAGTGGGGCATGATGATCGAGGTTGTATAGCTTATGATATCATGCATGAAAGGTCGATGGACATATACAACATTCAAGGCGAAGTACAACAAGAAAGAAACACTCCGCAGTACAACTCTCCAGGGAGAGGAAACTTCAATCCTCGCGGTGGATACAGAGGGCGAGGATGAGGAGGAGGTATGGGCCGAGATGAAGGACAATTAATCTATTACAACTGTGCACATCTAGGACATTTAGCAAGGGATTGTCAAAATCCTACAACCTGTAGTTACTGTAACTCCTTCGAGCATGTCATAGAGGAATTTCCTGTGTTGTTGGCTAAACTTCAAGAAACACGAAGATCTCAGCAGAACCCACAAATCCAATTAATCAAAGAATAACCTCGCAAAGTTGATCCTAGAGTCGTTTTCATTACAAGAGGAGGCGTTGCTACGGGACAGGATAGAGCGACCATAGAGAAGATTACAGAATACTCATGAGTCAGAAAAGCTGCATAAAAGACCCATATTTTCGATGCAAAGAAAGAAAGGAAAATCTTTGAGGAAGCAAGGAAAGAGTTCAAAGCAGATCAAGGGTCTTCTTCAAAAACACAACCATGAATAAGAGAATATGAAATGCCTCACACATTCAATCAGTCTGCTTCGAACAGATGGGGGAAAGAGGTAAGTAAACTTGTCAGTTTCTTATATATGTTTACAGACCTTCTTAAATATGGGAAAGCTCTACATGAACTGCAAAATATGGTTAAAAAATATGAGCTAGGAAAGATAGACCCCCTACTGAATAGGGAAGTACACCAAATTGGTAAGAAGATAAGGACAAATAAGGAATTACACTTGAATGCTCAGATAAGAGAGTACGAGATAGACTATGTGGTCCTCGACTTAGGGTCGGAGGTCAATGTCATGACGAAGCAAACTTGGGCACTGATGGGAAAACCCAAGCTGATATATTCCCCTATCAGGCTTCGCATGGCTAATCAACAAGCTGTCAGCCCATTTGGATGATTAGAGCATGTCCCAGTGAACATCGACAGAGTAAGAACCTTTGCATATTTTGAGGTAATTGAAATTGTTGATGATAGCTACACTTACCCTGCATTACTGGGAATTGATTGGGCCTTCGACAATTCCACTATTGTTGATATAAAGAAAAGGTGCATGACATTTGAGAGAGTTGGCCTTAGGTGCATTGCACCTTTAGATCCAGATGAGGGCCCACGATATACAAAACCTATCAGAGAAGAATACCACACATTTGAACTGGAAAACATCTACAAATTAACAACCAGACAACAAGATTATATCAACCATACTGCTGATGGAAACCTGAGATGGCGAAGTGACAACATGTGTTCGTCGGAGTCAAAAGAAGCACTAGAGAAATGGCAGAACTAGTTGTATGAAGTATCCACAAGAATATGTGCTCGACTGACCAAAGAAGTTCGCTAGATTGGTACAAACATAAGTAACTTACCTACCTTTGATTTTCTGAATCCCCTAGAATCCTTCTTGATGGACTTTGAAGCAATTGTACCAGCACAACAAAGGCTGTTGGCTATGGACAAGGCATTGAAATCCACACCAAAAAGATGGTGGGGGACACATAAAAGCAATATTACAGACTAGACACAATGCTGAGCCTTGATGACAACACGGTTTTCAACACAAGTAGGAATATGCAAAGTAAGATACACAGGTCAAAGCCTCCTAAAGGACCATATACGAAGCTACGAAGAGGCCTGGAGTGACATTCCTAGAGAACAATGGGTACATAGATTCTTCAATACGTTGTATACCACCTTGATTAACTGGTACCTTCAAGCAGAGCTACGCCTTGTCACTGTAGACTGGGAAGGTATGACTCAGAATTTTGTAATCACATTTTTATTTGAAAGTGAATACCCTTCAGTAGACCAAGAATTATAGATTGTAAGACTGAAAGTGTTTCAAGAGGCATTTAACCTCCCTTGGGCACCAGAAGAGGATGAATGGACTGCGCCCCTCCAAAAACTCTAGATCTGCTACAACATTAATGCCGACGAAGACGATGATCCAAGGAAGGTGAGTATCATAGAAATAGAAGGCTAGAGAGATGTGGAAGGACCAGGATTTGAATTTACATTCATTAGACAACTGATAAAGATAAATAAAGTCAATATTGGGACAGAGGAGACACCAAATCTTGCCAATGTCGGAGATTACTGGGACGCTGCTACCATTGACAAAATTATAGAATTATTACACGAGTATCAGGACTTGTTCCCGACCAAGTTCACTGATATGAAGGGTATCAAATGACCTATGGGAGAGATGAGAATACCTTTGAAACCATATGTGAATCCAGTCAAGAAAAGACCCTACAGATTGAACTCGAAATATAAGGAAAAGGTGAAGATTGAGCTCGCCAGAATGCTAGAAGCAGGGATTATTGAACCTGTCGAAGAGTCGGAGTTGATTAGCCCCATGGTAGTGCAAGATAAGAAGACATGTGAGATCAGGATCTATGTAGATCTCAGGAAGATGAATGATGCTTGTCTACATGATCCTTTCCCTACACCATTCATAGACGAAGTGTTGGATAACGTGGGAGGCCAAGAAGGATATTCTTTTACAGATGGGTTTTCGGGATACCATCAGATCCACATCACCAAGGAAGACCGTCATAAGACTACATTTGCTACAGAGTGGGGATCCTACCAATATACAGTAATTCCATTTGTATTGAAGAATTCCCCAACCATATTTTCCATGGTGGTGGTTGAAGCGTTCAAAGAATTTTTGCATAATTGTTTAGAAGCATACTTTGATGACTGGACTATTTTTAGTTTGTTGAAAAATCATATTGAATGTCTAAGGCTAATGCTGGATAAATGCAGGCAGTGTAAAATTGCTTTGAACTTGAAGAAGTGCATCTTCTTCTCACCATTTGGATTATTATTAGGTCATATTGTATGCAAGAAAGAATTTTTGGTGGATCCATCCAAAATTTCAATTATAGTTGATTTGCCACCTCCCACCTCAGTCAAACAACTGCGCACTGTGCTAGGACATACTGGCTATTATAGGAAATTTATCAAAGAATATGCTCAGATTACTGCGCCGATGGAGAAGTTACTAAAGAAATACTGTCAGTTTAGTTGGATAGATGAATTCCAACAGAGCTTCGACACATTGAAACAAAAGATGGTGACTATGCCTATTCTAGTCTTTCTAGACCAGAGCAAGGAATTTCATGTGCATGTTGATGCATCTTACATTGCATTAGGATAAGTACTAACACATCCTAGAGAAGGGTACATTGATCATCCATTAGCATTTTCCAGCAGAAAGCTATCTACAACTGAAATTAATTACACCACTATAGAAAGAGAAGGATTAGCCATGGGGTATGCATTACAGAAATTTCGCCACTACTTGTTGGGATGACACTTTAAAATGTTTATCGATCACTCCACGCTGAAGTACCTAGTCAACAAGCCAGTGTTAGGGGGGAGAATATGAAGATGCCTTCTGTTGTTTCAAGAAAATGATTTTGAGATCATAGTTAAGCCAGGAAGAATGAACAAGGGACCAGACCACTTGTCGAGGTTGGAACATGGAAAAGAACCTACCGGTCTAGAGGATACATTACCAAATGCACAACTACTCACCATTAGAATTATTGATGACCACTTCATAGACATAGTTCAGTTCCTGTCAACAGGAATGGCTCTAGGTGAGTACACAATTCCTTAGAAGAAAAAACTAGTGGTGCGAGCTGTAGACTTCTCACTTATAGTTGGACAACTGTACAAAATGGGGCTTGCTGAGATACTAAGAAGATGTGTGATGGAGGTAGAGCACCCTATGATCCTCAAAGAATATCATGAAGGCATTGCAGGAGGACATTACACAGGGAAAGCAACTGTGCAGAAGGTTTTGCGAGCTAGCCTTTGGTGGACTACGTTACACAAAGATGCTAAAGACTATGCTAGAGCATGTGATGTATGCCAGCGAGTTGGAAAGCCATCCCGAAGAGATGAAATTCCATTAGCACCACACATGAATTTACAAGCATTTGAAAAGTGGGCCATTGACTTCGTGGGACCTATAAACCCACTAGGAAAGCGCACATGAGCAAAGTATATTATCATTGCAACAAAATACCTGACTAGATGGGCTGAAGAAAGAGCAGTCAAGGACTATAGTGAAACTAAAGTTGCACATTTTACATTTGATGACATAATAACCAACTTTGGATGCCCTATGATCCTTATGAGTGATCAAGGTACACACTTCATCAATAAGACAGTTGAAGCCCTGACTGAAGAATTTGCAGTCCACCATCAGAAGAGCACACCTTACCATCCACAAGCAAACAGAATAGTTGAAGCATTCAAAAAAATCCTAGAGATAGCATTAACAAATATTTGCAGTGTGATCAGGGATGACTGGAATTTAAGAGTACCAACAGTACTCTGGGCCTATAGAACCACTTGCAATAAATTAACAACGCAGACCCCCTTCAAGTTGGTCTATGGTCTGGAAGTTGTTGTATCGATGGAGTACTTGGTACCAAGCTTAAGAATTGTTGAATTTACAGACATGGACGATACTGGCGTTGTTCATGATAGGCTAGCACAATTGGTCGAACTAGAAAAAGACAGATTCATTGCAGGCTTCCATCAACAAGTTCATAAGGAGTGAGAAAAGGCCTATCACAACAGACATATCAAGAAGAAGATATTCAAATAAGGTGATTTAGTACTAGTATATGACAATAAATTATCAAACACCCTGGGAAGTTCAGGACACATTGGCTCGGACCATATGAGATTGCCTATGTTACAGAAGGAGAAGCTACGCAGCTGAAGACATTGAAAGGATACTAGAAGGAAGGCTTGGTGAATGGGAGTCGGTTGAAGTTGTACAATGACAACCAACTGCCTCATAGATCTCAGTAGAATCAAGGAGACAAGGGTCTAGGTACTAGGTGCAGTTGAAATTGGGTACCAGACACAAAAAAGACAGTTTGCACAAGGATGGAAAGGAGGCATAAAGAATAAGGCAAGGGCTACACTACGCAGTCCAAAGTCAAAGTAAAACAAGAAGATCAGATCTGAAGTGCCTCAGGACGAGTCACAGGTGAGTGTTGGGAGCCTGTTGGCCCTTGGTTATGAAAGGAAGTGGAGAACAAGGAATAAAAGGTAAAAAGTGAACTTCGTGGGAGACATAGTGACTGTCATTGGGTTGAAGTGAGCAAAAGAGAAAAGAAGACAGAGCAAAGTATGAGAAAATAAAATTGTTGGAAGAGGAGATCGTGGATGACAGATCAGTAAGGAAGAGTTATCGAGGACAACTCAACAAACAGAAAAATCCACCATTGGATGCTTTGGAGCACCGCATGAGAAGGAAGGAAAGATAGGCTAGCAAAGCCCAAAAAAGTGGATCAATTTGACCTAGGATTTTAGACACCTAGGGTTTTGGTAATTAGGGTTTTGACACCTAGGTTTCGGCCTAAGGCTTTCGGTGAGGTATTGTAGTGTATAAATAAATATCAAAAGGACCTGGGTCAAGGGGTATGA
>JZKD02S1103471.1:202954-216473 GCA_000966675.3 Picea glauca
GATAAAGATAAATAAAGTCAATATTGGGACAGAGGAGACACCAAATCTTGCCAATGTCGGAGATTACTGGGACGCTGCTACCATTGACAAAATTATAGAATTATTACACGAGTATTAGGACTTGTTCCCGACCAAGTTCACTGATATTAAGGGTATCAAAGGACCTATGGGAGAGATGAGAATACCTTTAAAACCAGATGTGAAGCCAGTCAAGCAAAGACCCTACAGATTGAAATTGAAATATAAGGAAAAGGTGAAGATTGAGCTCGCCAGAATGTTGGAAGCAGGGATTATTGAACCTGTTGAAGAGTTGGAGTGAATTAGCTCCATGGTAGTGCAAGATAAGAAGACAGGTGAGATCAGGATCTACGTAGATCTCAGAAAGATGAATGATTCTTGTCTACATGATCCTTTCCCTACACCATTCACAGACGAAGTGTTGGATAACATGGGAGGCCAAGAAGGATATTCTTTTACAGATGGGTTTTCAGGATACCATCAGATCCACATCACCAAGGAAGACCGTCATAAGACTACGTTTGCCATAGAGTGGGGATCCTACCAATATACAATAATTCCATTTGGATTGAAGAATTCCCCAACCATCTTTTCCATGGTGGTGGTTGAAGCGTTCAAAGAATTTTTGCATAATTGTTTAGAAGCATACTTTGATGACTGGACTGTTTTTAGTTTGTTGAAAAATCATATTGAATGTCTAAGGCTAATACTAGATAAATGCAGGCAGTGTAAAATTTCTTTGAATTTGAAGAAGTGCATTTTCTTCTCACCATTTGGAGTATTATTAGGTCATATTGTATGCAAGAAAGGATTTTTGGTGGATCCATCCAAAATTTCAATTATAGTTGATTTGCCACCTCCCACCTCAGTCAAACAACTGCGCACTATGCTATGACATACTGGCTATTATAGGAATTTTATCAAAGAATATGCTCAGATTACTGCGCCGATGGAGAAGTTACTAAAGAAAGACTGTCGGTTTAGTTGGATAGATGAATTCCAACAGATCTTCGACACATTGAAACAAAAGATGGTGACTATGCCTATTCTAGTCTTTCCAGACCGGAGCAAGGAATTTCATGTGCATGTTGATGCATCTTACATTGCATTAGGAGAAGTACTAACACAACCTAGAGAAGGGGACATTGATCATCCATTAGCATTTTCCAGCAGAAAGCTATCTACAACTGAAATTAATTACACCACTATAGAAAGAGAAGGCTTAGCCATGGTGTATGCATTACAGAAATTCCACCACTACTTGTTGGGATGACACTTTAAAATGTTTACCGATCACTCCACGTTGAAGTACCTAGTCAACAAGCCAGTGTTGGGGGGGAGAATATGCAGATGGCTTCTGCTGTTTCAAGAAAATGATTTTGAGATCATAGTTAAGCCATGAAGAATGAACAAGGGACCGGACCACCTGTCGAGGTTGGAACATGGAAAAGAACCTACCGATCTAGAGGATACATTACCGGATGCACAACTACTCACCATTAGAAATATTGATGAACACTTCGTAGACATAGTCTGGTTCCTGTCAACAGGAATGGCTCCAGGTGAGTACATAATTCCTTAGAAGAAACAACTAGTGGTGTGAACTGTAGACTTCTCACTTATAGCTGGACAACTGTACAAAATGGGGCCTGCTGAGATACTAAGAAGATGTGTGATGGAGGTAGAGCACCCTATGATCCTCGTAGAATATCATGAAGGCATTGCAGGAGGAAATTACACAGGGAAAGAAACTGTGCAGAATGTTCTGCGACCTGGCCTTTGGTGGACTACGTTACACAAAGATGCTAAAGACTATGCTAGAGCATGTGATGTATGCCAACGAGTTGGAAAGCCATCCCGAAGAGATGAAATGACATTAGCACCACACATGAATTTACAAGCATTTGAAAAGTGGGCCATTGACTTCGTGGGACCTATAAACCCACTAGGAAAGCGCACAAGAGCAAGGTATATTATCACTGCAACAAAATACCTGACTAGATGGGCTGAAGCAAGAGCAGTCAAGGACTATAGTGCAACTAAAGTTACGCATTTTACATTTGATGACATAATAACCAGGTTTGGATTCCCTATGATCCTTATGAGTGATCAAGGTACACACTTCATCAATAAGATAGTTGAAGCCCTGACTGAAGAATTTGTAGTCCACCATCAGAAGAGCACACCTTACCATCCACAAGAAAACAGAATAGTTGAAGCATTCAACAAAATCCTGAAGATAGAATTAACAAAGATTTGCAGTGTGATTAGGGATGACTGGAATTTAAGAGTACCAACAGTACTTTGGGCCTATAGAACCACTTGCAATAAATTAACAACACAGACCCCCTTCAAGTTGGTCTATGGTCTGGAAGTTGTTGTCTTGATGGAGTACTTGGTACCAAGCTTAAGAATTGCTGCATTTATAGACATGGACGATACTGGCGTTGTTCATGAGAGGCTAGCACAGTTGGTCAAACTAGAAGAAGACAGATTCATTGCAGGCTTCCATCAACAAGTTCATAAGGAGCGAGAAAGGGCCTATCACAACAGACATATCAAGAAGAAGATATTCAAACAAGGTGATTTAGTACTAGTATATGAAAATAAATTATCAAACACCCTGGGAAGTTCAAGACACATTGGCTCAGACCATATGAGATTGCCTATGTTACAGAAGGAGAAGCTACGTGGCTGAAGACATTGAAAGGAGACTAGAAGGAAGTCTTGGTGAATGGGAGTCGGTTGAAGTTGTACTATGACAACTAACTGCCTCATTGCTCTCAGTAGAATCAAGGAGACAAGGGTCTAGGTACTAGGTGTAGTTGAAATTGGGTACCATACACAGAAAAGATAGTCTACACAAGGATGGAAAGGAGGAATAAAGCATAAGGCAAGGGCTGCTCTACGCAGTCCAAAGTCAAAGTAAAACAAGAAGATCAGATCTGAAGTGCCTCAGGACGAGTCACAGGTGAGTGTTGGGAGCCTGTTAGCCCTTGGTTATGAAAGGAAGTGGAGAACAAGGAAGAAAAGGTAAAAAGTGAACTTCGTGGGAGACATAGTGACTGTCACTGGGTGGAAGTGAGCAAAAGAGCAAAGAAGACAGTGCAAAGTATGGGAAAAGAAAACTATTGGAAGAGGAGATCGTGGATGGCAGATCAGTAAGGAAGAGGGATCGAGGACAACTCAACAAACAGAAAAATCCACCATTGGATGCTGTGGAGCACTGCACGAGAAGGAAGGAAAGATAGGCTAGCAAAGCCCAAAAAAAGTGGATCAAGTTGACCTAGGATTTTAGACACCTAGGGTTTTGGTAATTAGGGTTTTGACACCTAGGTTTCGGCCTAAGGCTATCGGTGAGGTATTGTAGTGTATAAATAAAGATCAAGAGGACCTGGGTCAAGGGGTATGATATTGTTATTGATTTATCTCTATTGTTGTGGTGAGAGGTCATTGTATTGTGAGAGAGAAGTGCTGAGGGTGAGAGCCTTCTGGTATTGTAAGGTCTTCATCTGGGTGCGAAGATTAGATCCTGCAGCTTGGTGCGCAGGAAGGGGGGAGAGAAAGAGAGAATAAGAGAGAGGATCTACTAGCCAAGAGCACAGATCAGAAGTGTAAGCTTTATCTTAATATATCATAATCACAGTTTTGTGGATGTATCCCTAGAGAGAGGGTGAACCACGTATATTTTGTGTTGTGTGATTGATTGATGCTTTGATCTCAGCCATTATTATACTGTTATTTTCATTACTGTGTTAGATCAAGATCTATAGCTACGTAGAGTAGATCTCACTGATAAGTGATATATGAATGTTGCGATTGATGCTATACAAGATCCACTTACTATTCCTCTAGTTGTAGACATATCTGTCCTACAACCCCCTCCTCGCTACTTTGGGTGAGACTGCATCTGCTTCACAGGTGTTTCCGAAAGGGCCAATAGCTAGGGCTTGTTGGTGTGCTATTGGAGTGAACCCTGGGTCTTCCCCTGTGCCAACAACATCCAAGAGGCTACCATAATCAATGATGTGGTTAGGATCATGCCACAAATTTATACAACCTTGGATAATAGACAAGATGACCACCAAGCTTCAATGGTGGATATGGAAGGTATGATTGTTGATCAACTAGTTTCCATTTTGATTGACCCTAGTTTTAATATGAGTTATGTTTCCCCTCAAACTGTTGAGAAATGTAAATCACAACAAGTAAAACATGCTAAATCATGGCTGGTAAAACTAGCCACTGGAACCAAAATAAAGGTAACATAGGTCATACTAGCATGCCAATTCATTATGAATGGATTACCCACCCAAGCAACCCTAAACATGCTCCCTTTAGGATCTTATGACCTGCTGATTGGAATGGATTGGTTGACTGCCCATAAATCCAAGTTGGACTTTCAAAATAAAACTTTGGAGTGTGAAGATGATGAAGGGAGAAAAATAACCCTACAAGGAATTCAAAATCCTATCTCAGTGAGACAAATATCATCCCTTCAAGTGAAGAAGTATTGTAGAAAAGGATTTCCTTTGTATGCAATACACGTGTTGAAATATATTGAGAACAATCAACCAAGCCTAGAGGACCATCCCATATTAAGAGAGTATAAATATGTGTTTCCAGAAGAGGTACCAAGTCTACCTCCAAGAAGAGATATTGACTTTTCAATAGAACTTGTACCAGGAGCAGTGCCAGTGTCTAGAGAACCCTATAGAATGAGTACACTAGAGCTAGTTGATCTCAAACTACAACTAAAGGAGATGTTGGAAAAAGGCTACATTTGGCCTAGTGTGTCTTCAAGGGGAGCGCCAACCTTTTTTGTGAAAAATAAGGATGGTACACTCAGGTTGTGCATAGACTATAGACAACTCAATAAGGTGATCATTAAGAATAAGTATCCCTTGCCAAGGATCGTTGACTTGTTTGATGAATTAAGGGGTGCTACAATTTTCTCCAAGATTGACTTGAGGTTTGGATACCATCAAGTCCGAATTAAGGATGAAGACATCCACAAAACAACCTTTAGGACAAGATATGGTCACTATGAATTTGTGGTGGTGCCATTTGGACATACCAATGCACCAACCACTTTTATGAGATTAATGAATAATGTACTCAATAAGTTTTTGGATTGATTTGTGTTGGTTTTCATTGTTGATATCCTAATCTATTCTAAGAGTAGGGAAGAGAATTAAGAACATCTCAAGTTAGTGCTTCAAATTCTAAGAGAACATCATCTCTATGCTAATTTTAGTAAGTGTGACTTTTTCCAAAAACAAGTCCATTACTTAGGCCATGTTATTTCTGAAGGAGTGGAAATTGACCTTGACAAGCTCAAATCCATTATGGATCGGCCTACCTTGAAGGATGTATCTAATATAATATCCTTTATGGGCCTAGCATGATACTATAGAAGGTTAATAAAGGGATTCTCCAAGATCGGTTGCTCAATCACCTCCCTTCAAAAAAATGGAGTTAAATTCATTTGGAAATCAGAATGTGAAGAGAGATTCCAACATTTAAAATACCTTCTAACCAATGCACCTGTGATAAATATTGCAAACCCAAACAAGGACTTCCTTGTGTGTACAGATGCCTGCAAGGAAGGGATCAAAGGATTCCTTATGCAAGAAGGACATGTGATTCTCTACGAATCTAGAAAATTGAGTGAGCATGAAATCAATTATGTGACCCATGATTTGGAATTGGTTGTCATAGTACATGATTTAAAAATGTGGAGGCAATACCTCATGGGTAGAATATTTGTGCTTATGACATACCATAGTGGGTTGAGATATTTGTTTGATCAACCAAAACTCATTGCTAGACAAGCTAGATTGATGGATCTCCTTAGTGAGTTTGATTTTGAAATCAAGCATATCAAAGGAAAATAAAATAGGGTGGATGGTGTCCTTCATAGAACTATGAAATTGATTCACTTGGTAGTTGTAATCACTTGTGAATCAGACGTCAAGGAGAGAGTCAAAAGTGCATAAGAAAAAGATTATTTTTTCAAGACTGTGAAGTCATACTTAGAGAAAGAGCCCACCGGGCTGAAGTATGAGGGTTATCAATTGTTGAATGATGGTATAATAACTTACAAAGGTAGGTTTTATACTCCAAATTGTGACAACTTGAAGAGGTTCATAATGGATGAACTAAACAAAATACCATATATCGGTCATCCTAGTTATCAGAAAATGATCACAATCACTAGGAAAATATTTTATTGGCCAAATTGAAAAAGGACATAGATGATTAGTTAGCTAAATGTCTATAATGTCAGTAGGTTAAGGTAGAGCACCGACATCCAACAGGGTTGTTGCAGCCCCTACCAATCCCATAATGGAAATGGGAAACCATCTCCATGGATTTCATCATAGGGCTACCAAAATCAATCAAACAAAATAATGCCATCGTGTTAGTTGTGGAAAAACTAAGCAAGGATGCTGACTTTATTCCCATCAAATCAACTTGCAAGGCAATAAATATTTCCATTATTTTCATGAAAGAAATATTTAGACTGCATGGTCTGCCTAAGGAAATAACATCTTACCAAGATACAAAATTTACTTCAATTGTAAATATTTGTTTGTTGGTTTTGAAACTAAATTGCTATTTAGTACAACCTATCACCCTCAAAATGATGGGAATACAGAGAGGGTAAACCAAGTGTTACAGAAAATTTTAAGGATGCATATAATGCATCATCCTAAGAAGTGTGAATACTACCTACCACTGGTAGAGTTTGCTTATAAGAATGGCTATCAAGAGTCATTGAAGATGATCCCTTTTGAGGCCCTCTATGGTAGAAAATTAAATATTCCAATCAACTGGAATAACCTGGTAGACATAAATACAATAGGGCCAGATATGATAGAGAAAATGAAACAACAATTAGTTCAGATAAAAAAAAATATGAAAATATCTTCGGATGGACAAAAAATCTACGTAGACAGAAAAAGGACTCCTAGAGAGTTCAAGGCAAGGGATCATGTGTATCTCTGAGTTAGGCCCATAAAAATTTCCTTGAGAATGGGAGCTTGTGCCAAGCTGACACTTCAGTATTGTGGACCCTTTGAAATTTTGGATAAAGTGGGACATGTAGCATACAGACTAGCACTTCCTCCCACAGTGAAGGCACGTAATGTTTTCCATGTTTCGTTATTGAAGAAATATGTACATGACTCTAATTATATAATCGATTGGTATGTGATTCAGGTAGAACCAGAGGGAGAATTCCTTCCAGATCCAAAATGCATAATAGACAGGAAGAAAATCCCACTCAGGAACATAACCATTGCACAGGTCAAGGTGCAGTGGAAACACTTTGGTCCAGATGAAGCTACATGGGAAATGGAGGATGCCATGAAACATACATACTCATTTTTGTTTACTTCTGTACATACAAAGAATATCGATAAGTAGAACATCGAGGATAATGTTCCTTTAAGGGGGAGGGGATTGTAATACCCCTATTTCCCCAAACTTGTAAATATAACTATAATTTTCAAAAAGACTGAGCAAATTGAATATCTGTGGATGTTGGAATTGGTGAACCTTTTTGTTATAAAAGGTAATGTATGTATTTCTGTTATTAAATAAAATGGATAGTGTTACATAACTCTTGAGGGGGTTTACCAAGGTATGTAATCATTCATGTGAGAGATGGTGAGGGGAACCAACAATGGTTGAGATGACCCCCACCAGACTAGTACCTTACTAGATTTAAATTATTCAGACCTAGAATAGTCCTCTGACCCATAAAAACAAATTACCAGTCATGCTGGTAGTTGGGAAGTCCTCCTCAAGAGTCAATGAGGAGATGGGCAGAGTACTCATCTGAAAAAATTCCTCACTTGACCACAAAATGGGGATTTAGACCCATGCAATCGTGCTAAGGAAGACAAGAAAAGAATGGAATTCATGGGTAGATAAGAGGAGACGAGGGAAATGAGTCTAGAGACCATTTCTATGAAGAGGGAGAGCATGTGCAACTATCTAGTTCGGAAGAGAAGTGAAAAATGAGTTTGTTCTGGGTACATGAATTTGTCGGGAAACATCTTCAGTCCAAGATGATAAATGGAGTTGCAAGAAGATGAGTGACCGAGGAGGCACTCATCGTAGATCTCCTTTCTTGGTAGAGGGAGAAAGGATCTTCTAAATTCCTATGGGAAGAGGAGAATGATCTCCATCCCTGGTTGTTTCTGAACGAGAAGGAAGAGTCTCTCTTTGAGCATCATGATCTAGCTAGAGGGTGTCCAACAGTAAATCCATCCAGGAGTCCATGTGCCTACAATTGGGTGGAAAAGGGCACCCTTCTCAATAGTTGCTTCACTATCTGGTTTCTTGATAAGTATTCTTATACCCTGTGTAATAGGATTGAAATGATGGTTGGATGTTTGTTTCTATGACTAAAATTTGCATTATTTTATTAATATTAGAAATGATTGTTGTTCTTTTGTAAACCCTTGCATTTGAATGATTTCTATTTTCCTCTGCTCAGAAGCAGGATAAATATTAGATATGGGTCTTCAAATAAATTTAGGAATAAGTCTATGATCTCTGTACTGGTTGGAAAATCCTTAAGGGAATTCTCCCAATTGTTGATTAAGTAACATAAGAGTTGGGGTAGAATTCACTGGAACACCTCAGTCCTGTCAACCCCTCAAATTTACCTTCACAAGTTACTAAATTTGATCTCTGTGAAGGGGGGGCGCCTCATTCAAACCATTTGTGTGTGTGACCGAGGGCTCATGTCCATGAAGCTAACCAAATAACGACTAAGAGTTGAGTGTGCAACCTCGAGACTTCTCAGGGAATCCATATGACCAGGACTTTGGAACCCTTCACTAGGTCTGAAATGAGCCTATCTATTTTGGCTTCAGAACTTCAGGAGTCCAGAGCTCCGGGACGTTATGAATTTACAATATTTGAAACCAACCAAAGGTAACCTATTGGTACGATTACTAGCGAGGTTGACCGACATCTGGGGGTTTCCTTAACTTTGACTTTGGGATCTCTCCCACCATTAAATGATGACCCACTTACCGGTCGTGAAGTAACACGAGCGATATATTTGTGGATACTCAGGATCTTCCCTGACCATTGGATCTATGTCATGGTCAGTCTGACATTGACCACTCTAGGAGGAAGGAAGTGTTAAATGAGTGGAACCCCCAAATGCCAAACTCACTAAGTGATGTGAACCATAAATCCAGGGACGCTTTGGGATCTCCCCTAACTGTTGGATCTACGCCATGGTCAGTCCTGCGTTGACCACTCCGGGAGAAAGGGAGTGTTAAATGGGTGGAACCCCTGAACACCAAATTCGGGAAGCGACGAGGACCATCGATTTGAGGATGATTCAGTATCCCTCCTGACCGTTGGATCTAGACAGTGGTCAATTCGATGTTGACCGCTCTGGGAGTAAATATTAAACTAGACGAACAAACCCCTGAATGTCGAAGTCATGAAGCAACAAAGGCCATCGATCTATGGATCTCCATGGACCTATCTCAATCATGGGATAAAAGGGGTATTGGGAGGTTTTTTATGGGATTTTGGGCTTCAAAGATCCAGGTGATTTTGCAAGTAGGAGAGGCAAGAGACTCCCAGAGGCTGTTAGTTCGGAGTGATGTGGCACACTAACATAACCTAGGGTGACATGGACCCATGTTCAACATGCCACATGTCACCTTGATTCATTATTTTTACAGACCTTATACACCCATTAGACCGTGACATGTGTCACCCATTAATGGGGCCACATGTCATCTCTTCCCTTTTCCACATGTCATCTCTTCCCTTTGCCACATGTCATCCCCCTAGTGTGTGATTGCTTGGCCTAAATCATGGTGGAGTACTCGAGACACTGGGAGTTCGAGACTTTGGGGAGCTTAGGATGTTGGAAATATGGGGTAAATCGGCTGAAGGTCCAAACCTACCTACCCCAACCTTTTTATTTAATGCACCACCAGGTGTAAGTGTGGACCCTTCGGGAGTCCAGGGTTTCATAACTCCAGAGGTTTGGGGTGGTGTATTGAATAAGTCGAAAGGGCCGAAGGCCGGAACCACGTCACATGATTTCAGGGTTTTGGGACTCTGGAGGATATGCAAATAGAGAAAAAGAGAATTCAAATCCGAAGCACTGAATGCCAAAATACCTTAAGCCTGTGTGTTAAATGAGGGCACAACTTCCAATCTAGAGCTCATATTTGAGCATGGTGATAGTTGTTGGAAATCTCTTGACGAGCAGAAGAAGATGGAGATCTCGGGAAGAGGATCCAATATCTTTGAGTAAAAGAGAATATTTTATACCCCATCCCTCTAATGGATACCTAAGGGGTCAGGTGTGTTACAAACTTCCCTCTAATTGAAAAGCAGGTAGCTTGGAATATTGGAAGAGGGAATAAGGTGAGAATACAGGAAGACCTTTGGATTGGTTGTAAGGGAAATTTCATACAATCTAAAGCTTTGATAAGCAATCTCCATTTCAAAGGGATTTAGTCCTTGAAGAATGCAATAATGAATGATGGTAGGGATGTATGGTCTCAGGGATGGAAGTTGGAAAAATACTTGAATCTACATTGTGTAAAAGATGAGGAATAAAAACATTTTATAAAAGTTTTAGCTGCAAGTGCAAAGATTTTTTTTTATCAACAAGACCTATCCAAATGCGCTAAAAATTAGCTGTCTGGAGAATATACTATGAAATTGGAGTATTTAACAAAGATGGAAGAAGGTCAAGCTAGAAAAAGAGTCTAATGGTGGTGGGTAGTTTGGAAGCTAAAATTCCTACTAAAAGATAAAAAAAATCTTTATTTAGTTTTAGATAACAAAATTCTAGCTTGGGAGAATTGCCAAAATAGGAACATGCAGGGTCTTGGGAGATACAATTTATATAAGGGAAATGGGGAATTTGTTGATCACTTGTTTTTTTATTGTATCTTTTTTAGATTAGTTTGGTTTGAAATTCTTCACATTTCAAGTGGTAGAAACAAGCAGGAGTAGAGGACCATGGTATATTGCCAACAAATTTGAAAAATCCTTTAGGGTTTCAACATATTTTGTGGTTTAGGGTATTTAGGTTTGTAGGAATAAAATTCTCTTTCAAGGCATTGAGATAATCTCAACATGGGCATTTCATAAAATCAAGTGTGATTGATATGGTTGTTGGACATCAACAAAATAAAAGACAACTAGAGTTCTAAGGGAATCTTCTATCAACTATGATTAGGCATAAGGTTTTTTTGATGAAGTGTTGGTGCAATTATTTGCATAGTATATTACCAAACATAAATTATCAACCGGGATTCGTAATCAGTAGAGTTGATGAACTATATTTGCCGATAACAGATAGGTTCCTATGTTTGTTTAGTATAGATTAGATAAGAAAACCAACACACTCTTAAAAATAATAATCTTCACACAACTCAAAATATGGAAAGGAAAACTCATAAACAAGCAAAAGATCTTGCCCAGGTGATGGACCTGTTCATTGATGGCTCATGAAAAGAAAAGATGAAATTTGATTCTATCCCCTGAAACAACTAAACTAATAAGTGGGATGCTTCATTAAAGCTCATGTATCGTGAAATATGGAGATCCAACTGTTCTTGCATTACCACACTTTGCAACACATTCGAATAGTGAAATCAAACAAAATAACATGAAATAAAAATAACAAGTACATGAAATGAAAATCTACACTAACGATTTACAATAAGCTTACCAAGCTGGATCGGTGGCCCTTGCCGATGCCAACATGGAAGCTTTAGATCACCAGATGCTAACTTATATGAGACACAAGATCACTGAATCCAAACTTGCATCAATCTTCAAAAGGTAGGTTTACAAAAGGAGTCTCTTCATGAATCCAATCTACATTATAACAATTCTCTTCAAGAACCTGTCTCATAACAATTCCCTTAATCTACATAATAATGATTCTCATCCCCCCCCCTCTCATGAAGAGAAGGCACTCTCTTTTATACATGAGATCTTTGAAAAGGAGATAAACATCTCATAATTACAGATCCACTTTTCTCTCAATCCATTTCCCTTTATTACAAAATACAATCCCTTCAAATCCTCACACATATCTCGCATATATCTTGGATAAGATATGACAACTAAATATCCACAAACTTCTCCTTGGATTAGGATTGAATTATCTTCTCAAATCTTGAAATGGTGGAGGAAGTATTAGAGAATTCTTTTGAATTAATCCTTCACATATCCCTACACATGATAAAGCTCACACATTTTTGAGATATATATGAAAACATGTCAATTTTCTAATATTTAATCACAAATTCCCTTTTAATACTAAATAAATGATTTGGAAAATAATAAGGTTTAACCCATATTTAATTATGAAAATGGTATCATGAAAGGTTAATGGGGCGATGAAATGTGAAGATTGATGAAGGAAAAGGTGGATGGAAATACGACATTTCTGAGTCCCAACATGAAGGTTGTCAGGGTTCTCCAAGACTGTGTGGGGCTGGTGTTTTTCTTTTCTTGATCAATCCCATTATTTCAATTTGAAGTTTTTTTATTGGGTATGGTAACAATTATTCTAATATCTTTTCTTTGTGGCTCCTTCTAAAGATAGAAACAAACAAAGGCACACAAAAATTGCAAGTATTTGGAAACTCCAAGCTAATGGTTGTTTGGGTAAATAATGTTTGAATAATATATTTTTTTTCTTTAGAACCTATTATGAACCAAGTCGTGGAGGTAAATAGGTCCCTTTTGAAGAAGTTTCTTTCTCTCATATATATTGAGACTTTAACACACTTGTTGATTAATTATAAAAAAAATCAATTTTATTTCAAGAGGGGCTCCTCTTTGAGCAAGAGTTTAGAGTAGGTTCACAAGTTTTAGCATTTGAAAGAGCCTTGTACTAATGTAGCGTTACATTTTTAGTTTATTTTTTAGTTGCGCTGATGATGATTAATTTTGTTTTGGACAATGTATTTGTTTGGATCTTTATGGAAAATAGTAGGATGACATAGTCATTTGTTTAAGGATACATTTAAGGAGCCTATGATGAATGTAATGTGTAGTGATAGGTTAGAAGCAAAACCATCTACAAGATAACCATGTGACTATTATTTTTGGAGCCAATATTGGAAATCTAATGTATATTTTGATTTCATACTTGAAATATTGAATATTCATGGGAAAAAAGCACGATGGATATATCCTTGGTAAATATAAAAAATGACATAACAACGTGTTGTCCACAAATTCAACATGCAAGACAAAGTATGGTTGTATTTAGGCATGTTCAAATTTATAACATCAAAGGTAAAAAATCCTATACATTATACCAAGCACATTGCATTAGAGGGTGTATGAAATGCCATAGATGTTTGCATACATAAAAGAAAGGTGCATTTTATTTCCCACTATTGAAGAGATTGTAACATCCATTCGTCCATTTGTGCTAAATAATAATCATTCACAAATATATATATATATATATATA
>JZKD02S1103472.1:0-13050 GCA_000966675.3 Picea glauca
CATGAAAAACTCAAACATGCAAAAATGAAAATATTAAAATGTTCATTATTCAATTTATAAATGATAAATAAGGTTTTAAATAAGTAACATTCAAAATCAATTCTTTTGGAGTGGTTTTTCTTGAGTGAAGGAGCCAAAAACACAATTTCAACTCTGATGAGTGTTATAACAACATTCCTTTAAATAGTATACCATCATGGATCCATCTTAATTTTAGATTTATCATGGGCCAAGAGGGATCAAAACTCTCAAGATGCAAATATTTATTAGATTGCAAAAACATGAGGAAAGGTTTGCAACTCGAGGGATTTGATCCCTTTCACCACATGATAGATCTAGAATTAAGATGCATCTATGCTAATTGCACTGAGAGACACTTTTACTATGTAATATGAGTGAGATGTGTAATTCCTTTCATGCTCAACATGGAGTTGATACATGCCATTTTTTTTAAAAAGTTATAAAATATTAAGCAAATGTTAGATTATAAGGCTTATTTAGTAATAATATCAAGTTGTTAGAATTTGAGTTATTGTTGGATGATGGTTGAGATAATGACTTAACCACTTCCCCTCAAATAAGTAGTAGTTAGATCTTACAACAAACTATGAACTCTATAAAAGAGACAAATGCTATTGTATTGGTGACCTGAAGCTAATATTGAATATCTTTGTTGGGTTCATCTTCTTGTCCATTCTTTATTATGTTTATCATTTGTGCATGATAGTTGATATTTCTTATATTGTATCAAAGTCATCCAACCACCTTTCAAACTTGAGGACATGAGATTGATCCAAAATTGATCTTTTAAATATTTTGGTTAAGTTAATGCATGAGTTGATTTACCATTTAGGAATTAAGAGAAGAAGCTTAATGAAAGAAGTTGCAGCCATATAAGAAGTAAAAACAACAAAACCATAACACCAAGATTGATAACGGAGTTCAACACAAGTTTTCCTATGTCTCTGGGCCTTTGTATCAGTGGGGAAGGCTTCTTATTAATCTTCAATGCTTTAAGAATACAAAAGAACGACTTACATAATAGCTCCTGAAACCACCTTTCAGATCTGCAACTTCTGGACAGAAATAAACATCACCATTGGCTGGAACAAGAAATTTTGAGACTTTTGAGTATGAAGTCGGCTATGCTTGGCTCAACATCTTGGGATTTGGAGGCACTTTTCTATTTGGCTACTTGGATGTAGAAACATAAGCCATATTCAGACTCCCCTCAAAATTCTGCAACTTTTGAGTATAAACTCGACCTGCTTCTGAGTAGTCCCTCGACACCTCCCCTCACCATGAATCCCAATATTGCACCTTGTCAGATCTGTACAGTCCGTACAGTCTCGAACTGCATTCCAAAAAAACTCATTTTTTCTCGATTTTCATGCCCGGCTAAATAAGCTAGACTCCGCCAAATTTAATGATAATTAGCTAGATTTAGTGACATCTAGCTAGATTTAGCGAGATTCCGCCAGATTTGGTGGTAACCACCAAATTTGGTGGAACGCCAAATTTCTTTGACCTTCTAGAAGGTGCCACATGGCACATCCTCATTGGGCCACGTGTCACCTCGCCATTGGCCCGAGCCACGTCACTTTTGCACAGTCATCTGCCACGTGTCATTTGTATGACCACGTCATTACCAAGTCAGTCGCCACATGTCATCCGTACGACTGCCACATCATCGTACAAAATGCCATGTGTCATCCATACTGGCTGCCACATCATCGTACAGACTGACATGTGTTAGTCTGTACAGTCCACGTCATCGCCACATCAACACCCAAAAATGCCAAAAATACCTGCCACATGTCAGCTCCTGGTGCTGCCACGTCAGCATGCTGACGTCACCCGCCACATCACTATTGACATCATCTGCCACTTCACTGCTGACGTCATCAATTGACTTTGACCTATTTGACTTTGATTTTTTGCTTGTTTGACTTGAACTTCAGATCGCGATAACTTCCACATACAGTGTCCATTTTCGGAAAAAATATATATATGGCTAGAATCGACACGACAAGCCCTACACAATGGCGCTAGTTCATTTGATTCCGAGAACTTTGAAATTTTGGCCTTCTTGGATCCATTTTGGATCATTCCTCCCCACTAAGACCTTTTGGTCCTCCAAAAGGGTATGAACCAGTCATCAAGTGCGGGATAGGCCTCCCCACTTGTCCTTTGTCTTTAAACTCTGTCATTTGCACATGTCGATCATAATCAATTTCATAATAACCATGACAACTGAAAGCATATTGTTAGTCATTTGAACTCGTTCACATCTTATTGAATCCACTACCATCCATGTAGAAAAAATTAGCAGCGATAACATCAAAAATATGACTGCAAAAGAACCAATATGTTTGATGTGCTTGCATGACATTAACTTATCTTGAAGCAAAGTATGATTGAATTCCCATCCTACAACCATATTATGTTCATGCTTAAGATCAATTGCTTTAGTTGGCACAATTATAGGTGTATTGCTTGCATAAACTTCCTTCTTTAATTGTTCCATTGTTAGAAGAGATTGATTTGCTTTTATGTGATGAACATGTACAACATATTATGTGCCTTCTTTAGTTAAGTGATATTGATTGTGTTCCCTGTAGAAGATTGCTCTGCAATCATATAAATAAGGGCTACCTAAGACCATTCCACATGGTTCTAGCGGCACCACATCACATATTACTTCATCCACATACTTAGATGTAATTGCAAACTTTATGATACATTACTTTGTTATGGGCAATTTATGATCTTTGCTTATCCAATTTAGTGAATAGGGTTTGTGATTCATCTTAGTGTTTAATCCCAATTTCTTAACCACTTATTCTGAAATTAAGTTAGATTGAGATCCACTATCTATCAATGTGTCGATCTTAGTATGTTTCATTATGACCCTTATACGAAACAATTTACTCGAATCAAAACCATCACCAATTTTACTTGTCAAACCAACTGTTGTGATTTTAGACTCATCACCTGAATCTGATCCCAAGTCTGTTGGTCGTGTTGTTGTTGCAACTTTTTGCCTCCATTTCCTCTCTTTGAACCACTTCGATCTTTTCTATGGGTGCAATTTCCATCAATTCTCATCACTGTGCTCTTCTTTCTTGCAATGCTTGGCTTCTCTTCCTTTACTGTCGTTGAATTTGCTTTCTTCCCATTCCCTTTTCCTTTGCCATCTTTCTTTGAATATGATTCCCCTGATACACTAGCTCCAGTTTTCCCTGCTTCAATATACGTTGCTTGAACAGAAACCTCATCAATATTAGTAGGTCCAAACATAAATAGAGTATTACGAATATAAGCAGGAAAACCTCCTATATACTTCATAAGATTTTCTTGTGTATTCAATGGAACATCTAACATCAAAGCCATATTACGAAATTCATCTGTATATTCTTGCATCGACTGTCCTTTTCTTAACTTAAGATTTTCTCATTCAATTAAAGCCTTTTCCTTATATCCCAATGGATAAAACTATTTTCTAAGTGCGGAAATAAAATCATGCCACGATGAAAAAATCTCACCAACTTGTTGAGTTCCATGTTGCATCTTACTTTGCCACTAGATGAGAGTTGTGCCTTCAAGACGAAGCGATGCCAATCTGATTTTGGTTGCCTCATCTTTGATTTGTTGCACATTACAATATACCTCCATCTATCTAACCCAGTTATCAAGTTTCTCAGCATTAACTTTGCCATCATACATAGGCAAAACAAATTTTACATCAAGTTTAAGTAATGGTATATCAGGCTTATGTTTAGGAGAATGTTTTCTTGCAATAGAATTTGAACTTGTACTTGAAGAAGAAGATGATGGAGATGAAGGAGGTGAATGAGGAGATTTTGGAGGGTCCTCTCCTTCTTCACTTTTGTCTTGCTTTGAAGATTCCCCTTGAACCGGTCTCTTTCGTTCCAAGTAATCATCATACAACACTTTTACCATCTCCGACATGGCAAAGAAAGTCTTTCGAAACTCTCTTTCATTTTGAGAAAGTCCTTCTTTCGATGCCATCTTCTCACTTTGAGATGTCCTCTTTCTTGATCCAATCTTTGGATCTCCTTCTACAAGCTCTCCTTCACCACTACTTAGATTTTCCTTGTAATCATGCAAACTAAAACAACCAACTGTCAACCTGCTTTGATACCACTTGATCCGAAATTGATCTTTTAAAAACTTTGGTTAAGTTTATGCATGAGTTGATTTACCATTTAGGAATCAAGAGAAGAAGCTCAATGAAAGAAGTTGCAGCCATATAAGAAGTAAAAACAAGAAAACCATAACACCAAGATTGATAACGGAGTTCGACACAAGTTTTCCTACGTCTTCTGGCCTTTGTCTCAGTGGGGAAGGCTTCTTATTAATCTTTAATGCTTTAAAAATACCAAAGAAAGGCTTACATAACATCTCCTGAAACCACCTTTCAGATATGAAACTTCTGGACATAAACAAACATCGCCATTGGTTGGAATAGGAAATTCTGAGACTTTTGAGTATGAATTCAGTTATGCTTGACTCGACATCTTGGGTTGTGGAGGCACTTTTTTGTTTGGCTACTCGTATGCAAAAACATAAGCCATATCCAGACTCCCCTCGAAATTCTGCAACTTTTGAGTATAAATTCGACCTGCTTCTGAGTAGTCCCTCGACACCTCCCCTCGGCACGAATCCCAATGTTGTGCCTTGTCAGAGCCATACAGTCTCGAACTACGTGCCAAAAAACTCTTTTTTCTCAATTTTCATGCCCGGCTAAATAAACCATACTCTACCAAATTTAGCAATAGTTAGCCAGATTTAGCGACAATTAGCTAGATTTTGCCAGATTTGGAGGATCTCCGCCAGATTTGGTGGAACCGCCAAATTTCTTTGACCTTCTAGAAGGTGCCACGCGACACCTCCTCATTGGGCCATATTTCACCTCGCCATTGGCCTGGGCCACGTCACTGCAGCATAGTCATCTGCCACGTGTCATCCATACGACCATGTCACTGCCCATTCAACCGCCATATGTCATCCATACGATTGTCACGTCATCGTATGCACTGCCATGTGTCATCCATACGACCACGTCATTGCCCAGTCAGTCACCATGTGTCATTCGTACGACTGCCACGTCATTGTACGAACTGCCATATGTCAGCTCCTGGTGGTGACGTCACCTGCCACGTCACTGTTGACTTCATCTTCCACATCACTGTTGATGTCATCAATTGACTTTGACTTGTTGAATTTGACTATTTGACTTTGACTTTTTCCGTGTTTGACTTGAACTTCAGATCGTGATAACTTCTGCATACGGTGTTCATTTTCGAAAAAAAAATATATGGACAAAATCGACATGATGAGCCCTACGCAATGGCACTGGCTTTGTATGATTCTGAGAACTTTTAAATTTTGGCCTTCTTGGATCCATTTTGGATCAGAGATAGAGGACAATTGACTATTGGTGTAGATCATCACTGGAGTAGATTCCTTGATGAAGAAGAGGAGCCACCCCCATGAACTTTGAGAGGCGTATCGATTAGGGATATAGATCAAATAAAAACTCCACCAAGAGAGTCGAATCATAATGATTTCATGCGATACATTGGAGCTTTAGGACTTAGGAGATAGAGGGAAGTTTATGGACGATCTAACTCCCACTACGGGCCTCAAGAGGGTTGTTATACCACTAGGGAAGGACTTTAGATAAGCTCTTGGCCTCAAAGAAAGTAGGCCTTTGTTTGGGTTTGCAAAAGTGAACAAGTTGTTCATGAGGAGGTTGAATCATCTAGGAATTTTCTTCTCCATCATAATGGGGAAGGGGGCATTGGCACAACTCAACATCAAGATGGGAGTCCCCATTACTGAGATAAAACCACTAGTGTTTTTCAACTTATAATTTTTCCTCTTTGTGGCATTGAATCTCAACACTAGTAAATTCATCACAAATATAGTTGAATCGTCTTTTAGAGATTGATCTAAGCCACCATAATTGAGCTTCCTTTCAAAGATTAATCTGAGCCACCTTTCAGAGATTGATCTGAGTTGTGATCTATGCAAGGATCCATATATGAAGAAGATCAACCATTATATCTATATGATATCAAACAAATTCATCAAGAATTCAAGGCATGCAAATTTTCGAACAGAGGTGTGTTGCAAGATCGTTTGCTTCAGATATTTCACGAAAGTCTTGCTACTCGATATGATATTGACATTCAATGCACAGTACAAGGTTGTGAGTCTACTTTACTTCACAAACTTCACATCACTTGGGGATACTTTGGTTTATATATACATTTGTTTCTTCTTCTGATTCATGGTGGATTTAGTTATGATCTTTCACAACGTTGCTTATTGATCTGTAAACTATCGTGGATATTCCATTGGAACAATTCGTCACAACAAATCTGATAAATAAAACTAAAATTTACACTATAAAGGTTAAATTCCTTTAGATTCCAGAATCTTTAGTTATTGATTTTCTGCTTATGCATGAAATATATGAAGTGTGAAAAATAGAGAATAGTAAAATAAAATCACACACCATCCATGAAATAACACAAAGTTTTTCTCTAGGAAACCCTTATGGGAGAAAACCTAGCTAGAAGGTGAGGTTGCAAACCTAGCTAGAAGGTGAGGTTGCTCTGCTCTCTTTTCTCTAATATGGAAATAATGGAAGTACAAAGGAGAGGGCACTCTCTATGGAGTCGCATGAGACCTATGGCATGTTAGTTTGCAATAGAACATTAACCCTCTCCACTATTCTCTTTAATTTTCCCACTCCCCATTGTTCTTCTCAACTATGGAACAAAATACAATAACATGGAATGGAACTCATTCTCCTCCCAGTGGCACGATATTTAACATAGCCCGATAGCCATCTAGGGTTAGGGTTTTGACTTCCTGAACCCTCAATTGTGATAAGGTTTTGGACTTTCTAGAATCTTCTTGAAAGTCCTCGCATGGGTATCCCCATATGCATGAGTATGGGGGGTGACGTGGCATCCTCTCATATGATGGTGGTCAACACAATAGGTCAACTTGCGGGAGGCATAAATTTTGCATGTGAGCTTTGATTGACGTGGTTTTTGCACCATTGGAAAGGTCTCGATGTGTATAATAGCGTCATGGGGTCCAAATATTGTTGGGAAAGTTATGACACCAAAAAATGTCATTTGATTTCTCAAATGGGTCAGAAAGGTTTCAAACCCCAATTTTCAAAACTGGGACCTGCCATTAAAATGACCCTACAAGTTGATTCCTCCATTTTTTTCCACTCTGAAAACATCGAGATAGATGACAAATAATATAATGATCCAATCTCGATCATATCTCCCCATTTAGGGGTGCTTTTGTTCCCCAAAATATTTACTGAATGAGGTGAGGAAATTTTTCCTCTACCTTCTCCCTAGAGTACCACTTCGCTTTGCTTGGAAGTTGTCCTTTCAGCCCAATCTTCCAAATTTCATGTTGCCCTTGCCTTGTAGTTTTGGACCTCTTTTGCAAAATTGTGTCCTTTGCCAACTTTGCCTGAGCATCTGGTGCTAAGTCCTCTATGGAAGGTAGGAATTGCTCCTCCTCCTAATCCAACATGGAAGGCTCATAGAGTTTGATATTCTCCACATTCACTATTTAGTAAATGTGCACGTAAGGGGGTAGATTGAGTCTATAGGCGTTATCTCCCACCTTTTCCAATACCTCAAAAGGAGCATATTGTAGAGTCTTGATCTTCTTACCAAGACCCTGTAGTCTTCCCTTACTCAACTGTAACCATACTCTATCTCCCACTCTGAATGTTCTCTATGTTCTATGTTGGTCATGTCTATCCTCTTACTTTTCTTGTGACTTCTTCAGTGTCTCATATACTTGAAAATGGATCTACTTGACCTTTTCAACAATTTTTTCTTCTTTTAATGCATCTTCCGTGAGGTCCTCCCTCACTCCTCCCTATTTTCCATAGGTGGAAAATATCCAAAGCGAGTTTCAAAAGGTGACTCACCAGGAGAAGTGTGGATTTCTCTACTATAACAGTGTTCTATATAGATCAGATTTTTATCCCAGTTCTTCAGATGCTTCTAATTGTAACCCCTCAAAAGCTGCACCAAAGTCACGTTGACTACTTATGTCTGCCCATCTGTCTATGGATGGAATGTTGTATACCTCTTGAGCTTAGTGTCCATCTTCTCCTACAATGTAGTCCATAAGGCACCGAGAAATTTGGATCCTCGTATGAGATGATGCTCCTTGGCATCCCAAAGTGCATCTAGAAGACATGTTCAAAGAACATGTTTGTTTCTTCTTGTCCTTTGATGGTATTTTTACAAGGAATGAGAATGCACATCTTGTTGAACTTGTCAATGACCACAAATATGTAGTCATGTCCCTTCTTGGTTGTTGGTAAATGTCTCACAAAATCCATGGAAATACTTTCCCAAGGGGTACAAGTAAGGGATGGTATAGACGTTGCTTCTTATTACGAGGCTTGTTGATACAACAAAGTATACATCCTTTAATATACCATGCTACATCTTCTTGCATTCTGGACCAGTACACATATCTCTATAAGTTGGAAATTGTCTTCCCAACACCAAAATGTCATGCAACCTTGGAGGTGTGTGCCTCTCTGATAAGATATAATTGTTCACCTTTAGGGACACAAAGCTTGTAGAGATTGTAGAGATTGTAGAGATAGTTAGCATCGGTGTCACCTTCTTCTATATGAATTTGGCACCGTAGCTACTGAAGCACCTGCTTGAAGTCCTCATTTTCTGTGTATGTCTCTGTGTATGCATCATGGGTAAAAGGTTCCATGTGCATCAAAGTTCCCAAAGCTGTAATCTTGGATGTGGGTGGCCTTGCATGTCTTCCAACTTATTTGTGTTTCACTTCTTATACTTAATGACTAGATGAAATTGCTATAAGAACCCCATCCATTTGTAGTGCCTAGTTTGTTGTAACTTACTTTGGGCTTGCAAATACTGGAGTGACTGATGATCTGTGTGGATGATGGTCTCCTTTCCCATCAGACAGTGCTTCCAGTTTTTTATATCTTGTACCAAGGCATAGATATCCTTGTCGTAGGTAGGGTAGTTGAGTACCACCCCAAGAAATACTTGATAATGATATCAAACAAGCATTCATCCTTGCATTAGGAATACTCCCATGGCATACCCACTTGCATATGTCTCCACTTTTAAGGGCTTCTGCAAGTTTGGTAGTGCGAGCACTGATGCTTGACTAATATTTTTTTTAAGCTCATCAAAGGAATTCTTTTAATTCTTCCCCCATTGGAAACTATTATTTCCCATTGTTATTGGGTGGAGTGGTGCAACTACTCCTGAAAATGAAGCTATGCACTTTTGCAAGTACTGTGGTACCGGAACGAAGCTCCAAACTTCTATGTAATTTTTAGGAATTGGTCATTTCATGATGGCCTCCATCTTGGTTGGATTTATCTTGAGCTTGCCTCCACCGATCACATACCCTAGATACAACAAATATTGTTGAGTAAACTCGCATTTCTTGAGATTGGCCAACAATTGGTGCTTATTAAGGGTCTCTAACACGTGCATAAGATGTGAGATGTGCTCCTCCCAAGTAACATTGTAAACCAATATATCATCCAAATAGACAATAACAAATGAATCTAGATAAGGGTGTAAAACATCATTCATTAGTCTCATAAATGTAGTTGGTCTGTTGCATAAAGCAAATGGCACAACTAACCACTCATACAAACATTACCTTGTCTTGAAGATAGTCTTACATATATCTTCTTCTTTTACATGTACATGGTGATATCCTGATTTCAAATCCAACTTAGTGAAGTACCTGGCATGTTGCAGCTGGTCCAACAGATCATTGATCCTGAGAAGAGGGCACCAATTATTTAATGTAATCTTGTTTAATGCCATGTAATCGATACACATTCTCCAAGTCCCATCCTTCTTGGGCACAATTATGATGGGTGACCCACAAGGTGAGGTACCTGGCTGAATCACACCCTACTCCAACAATTGTTGCAACTGCTTATTTACTTTGTTTGCTTCCATAATAGATTGTCTATACAATCCAATATTCGGCAAGGGGGGGTATGGAAATAATTGGATTTTTTGCTCCACTTCCCTCTTAGGTGGTAGCCCTTTAGGCTCCTAGAACACTCCCATCTATTCCTTTAGAAACTCCTCCAATTCATTTTTCTATTCCTTAATACACCCTTATAGGGATGTATTTACTTTTAACAACTCTTCACAAGACTGATTTTCCTTTAGGAAAAGTAAAACATATTTCTTACTGGAACTAATCAACTTATTGTCTTGGTTAGCACTTACGAGTGAGATCTTTGACTTTCCTTTATGCACATTGATGATGTAGGACTTCCACTCCTTGATTAGTTAGTATTGGTTGGCTCTCCGCATGAATATTGTATCCCTCATATACATGTAGGGGCTTCCAAACACTACACAACTTACATTGAGGGGTATTACATCCAATTCCACTTCATCAATAAAATCAATACTTATAATGAATTTAATCTTACACTATTTTGTTACCTTGATCTTTGCATCCTTTTTTACCCATCCCAATGGATATGGGTTAGGATGATCATGAACCTCCAATCCAAGCTTTTCGACTAGACCCGTTGCTATAAGATTAGCCTGCGAACTGGAATCGAGCAGAGCGTTTATCTTAGTCTTCTTGACCTAGATCTTGATGTGGAAGAGTTTGTTCATCTCCTTCTCTTCCTGGTGATGAAGACTACTCAGATTCACCTCTTTTTGCATTGATGTGCATACAATCTTCTCATCGACATCTAAGATACTTTAAACCTGATTTCTCGTACCCGTGGCTAGAAGATTATTTTTCTTTTCTTCCTTCTTGCGATTCTTCAGGTTCAACTCTAGATGTAATTTCCATCACTTTTCCTCAGTGTGACCATCAATATTGCAATGGTTGCAATGGT
Source organism: Picea glauca (assembly GCA_000966675.3). Taxonomy (NCBI): domain Eukaryota; kingdom Viridiplantae; phylum Streptophyta; class Pinopsida; order Pinales; family Pinaceae; genus Picea; species Picea glauca. Next base: position 10,967 of record JZKD02S1103472.1, read on the forward strand.
TTCTAGGATCCTTGCACTGATGTGCAGTGGCCATCGTCTTCTTATTCTTTCCCCTTTTCACTTCTTCTTCCCCTCCTTGGAAGCTTCCCAATGCTCTTTCTTCTTGGAACTGCTTTCCTTCCCTTTCTTATGGCCTATGTTTTCCATATATTGTGCATGTACACATCCCTTGTCCACTATCCTTGGCTTGAAAATCATCAATTGCGTCCGTGGATGACTATGTAGACCTTCTAGATACTTTGGAGTACATTAGGGTTATCAAGAGAGATACCCAACATGATGACCATCTTCTTGAACTCAGTGGTGTACTCATGTACACTCTGCCCCTACCTTTTCCTAAAGTAATGCCAACAAATCCATTAGTCTTCTACATACCCACTAAAATAAAACTAGGACTTAATGAGGGTTTTGAAATCCTCCTACTAAGTTACTAGTGGATCACTCTCTAACCTGGGTGTCTCCATGTGACTTTCCCACCAGGTTAAAGCATGGCCCTCTAACTTCAGTATGGAAAATGATATATTTTTCTCCTCATCTATATGGTGAACACTGAAAGAAAATTCTAGTTGTTGCAACCAATGATTCAATTTTAATGCATCGATCTCACCTTGGTATGGCTTTATGTCCACTTCCACTTCCATCTTGAATATGCAATGTGAAGGGTTTATGGCACTGGAACTTGGCTTCTCTTTCTTGAGTTCTTTCCATGACTCCTTTTTCTAGGTCTTCATTATCTCTCGATTTCTTGTCTGATCCAATATTGAAGTTAGAGCTACCAACTTCTTGGAACGGTCTAAGCTTGCCTGCTAGAGTCGCCATGAGGAGGGACATATTGCAATATATGTCTGCGACTTGTTTTTCCAGCCTCACAAATCTCTCCTCTGCAGGATCTCGAGGGTTGTTATGAACAGACTCGTCGACCATGGCTAGGATTCTACAACTTTCATCTTAAACCAATTTCTAAATCCCTGCAAATTTCCAAAAATACCCCAAGAAAACATGCTATGATACCAATATGATCTATAAATTGTCGTGGATATTCCACTAGAACAATTTGTCACAATATATCTGATAAATAAAACTAAAATCTACACTATGAAGGTTAAATTCCTTTAGATTCCAGAATCTTTAGCTACTGATTTTATGCTTGTGCATGAAATATCTAAAATGCGAAAAAATAGAGAACAGTAAAATAAAATCACACACCATCCACAAAATAACAAGAATTTTTTCTCTGGGAAACCCTTACGGGATAAAACCTAGCTAAAAGGTGAGGATGATCAGCTCTCTTTTCTCTGATATAGAAATAATGCAAGTACAAAGAAGAGGGCACGCTCTATGGAGTCTCATGAGACTTGTGGCCTGTTAGGATACTACACAACATTAACCCCCTCTGTTATGCTCTCTAATTTTCCCACTCCCCATTGTTTTGCTCTACTATGGAACAAAATACAATAACAAAGAATGGAACCCCTTCTCCTCCTAGTGGACTGATATTTAATGTAGCCCGATAGTCATCTAAGGCTAGGGTTTTGGCTTCCTCAACCCTTAATTATAATAAGGTTTTGGAATTTATAGAATCTTCTTGAAATTCCTCATGTGGCTATCCCCATATGTATGAGTAATGGGGGTTGATGTGACATCCTCTCATACCATGGTCAACATGATAGGTCAACTTGCGAGAGGCATAACTTTTGAATACGAGCTTCGATTGACATGATTTTTTCACCATTGGAAATGTATCGATGTGTATAATAACGTCACAGGGCCCAACTATTGCTAGGAAAGTTTTGACCCCAAGAAATTCCATTTGATGCCTCAAAATGGCTCTGGAAGGCTTAAAACCCCAATTTTCCAAATTGGAACCTGTCATTAAAATGACCCTACAAGTTGATTCCTCCAATTTTTTCCACTCTAAAAGCATCTAGATAGATGAAACATAACATAGTGATCCAATCTAGATCACTTATAGTGATATTTGATTAAAATTTATTCTTCTATGTAAGATTACATTAATGACCAAAAATATTTAAAAGGTGTTCCTAGGCCAAAGAAGAAGAGTGAAAGATAATTTAGAAGCCTCT
>JZKD02S1103483.1:0-13050 GCA_000966675.3 Picea glauca
AATGAAGAGAAACGATTGAAACTGCCAAAATCCCACAGTTCCATTCACTTGTTTATAAAACAAAAAATAACAGGAAAATACACACAGTCCAAGCACAACACATTTGGATCAATTTTCCATTCTGTTATATTCACAAGTGCCAAATGGCTACCGATTACATTCAAAATTACAGTAACTCAAAAACATTTTTCTCCTGCTAACTCGCAGTCCTCTCTTACATCTAATTTTTTCTCTGTATTCCCGCTCACTCTAACTAGGTGTGTAAACTTCTACATAACTCAAAGATGTTTCTAGGGTTTCCCCTGGCTACTTGACTACTCTAAGATTCCTCCTACACTATCTAAGTTCATTCGCATTCTAGAGCCGAAGTGGAGACTCCTGCTTTGTTTACAATTTTCAAAACGTGCCTCAAAGGGTAAATTCTGGCATTGGTTCAAGCATGCCTCCAAAGGTGAATTCCGGCGCTGAGTGAAGGTGGATTTCAAAAAATCGACTGCAACCGTCAATGTTGAATTTTTGAAAGAACTCACACGTGTTGAGTGGTCCTGCCTCATCGCGCTTGCCAACTATGCTCCTGCATCATACTCCCCTTGACAAAAATTCATGGACTCCTGTCCATGAGCTCCTCTACTGATTTTCCCTGCTTTTGGATAGCAACTTCATTTTCCCAACTGGAATCTTCTATTGGGTGTCCCTTCCATTTGAATAGATACTCAAAATAAGTCTTCCTCCTGGTCTTTTTGCCAATCCTCTGATCAACAATTTTCTCCATCTACGGCTTTTCTGCTACAGGGATCTATTTCTCCCACTGAATCTTTCATTGATATTCTAACCCTTTTGTGTCATCTTTCCTGTAAGGATACACGTTTGAAACATTGAATATGGGTGAAATGCCCACACCATTTGGTAGTTCGTTCTCATAGGCGTTTGCATCAAACTTCCTCAAGATCTTATAGGGTCCCATCTTCTTCATCTTCAATTTGTTATATGTTCCCCTAGGGAACCTTTCCTTCTTGAGGTGTGCTAAAACCTGATCTTCCACTTAAAATTGAAGTTCCTTGCAATGCTGATCAACTCTGTGTTTGTATTTCTGATTAGAAATCTGTAATTGTTCTTTGATCCGACCATGGAGCCTCTGCATCTCAACAACAAAATCCTCTGTTCCAACACTTCTGATCTCTCCTTGTTCCAAGTCCCTTAACTCAGACACTCCCCTAGGTTGCATTCCATAGAGTATTTGGAACGGGATCCTTCCAGTGCTTATGTTTGGTGAGTCATTGTATGCAAATTCTGCTTGTGGTAGAATCTGATCCCACTGGTTATGGTGTTTAGTAACCAGGCTTCTCAATAAGTTTCCCAAACTTCTATTTACCACCTCAGTATTCCCATCTGTCTGAGGGTGATAAGCTGAGCTGAAGGAAAAATATGTCCCCATCTTCTTCCACAACGTCCTCCAAAAGTGACCAGCAAATTTTTTGTCTTTGTCTGAGACAATGCTCCTGGGTAGGCCGTGAAGTCTCACAACTTCTCTGAAAAATAGATTTGCAACATGTGTTGCATCAATGATATTCTGGCATGGGATGAAATGTGCCATCTTTGAAAATCCATCCACCACCACAAATATGGAATCAAATCTCTTTGTGTCCTTGGCAATCCCAACACAAAATCCATGCTTATTGCATCCCAAGGCCTCTCTAGTATTGGCAATGGTTGATGCAATCNAATGAAGAGAAACGATTGAAACTGCCAAAATCCCACAGTTCCATTCACTTGTTTATAAAACAAAAAATAACAGGAAAATACACACAGTCCAAGCACAACACATTTGGATCAATTTTCCATTCTGTTATATTCACAAGTGCCAAATGGCTACCGATTACATTCAAAATTACAGTAACTCAAAAACATTTTTCTCCTGCTAACTCGCAGTCCTCTCTTACATCTAATTTTTTCTCTGTATTCCCGCTCACTCTAACTAGGTGTGTAAACTTCTACATAACTCAAAGATGTTTCTAGGGTTTCCCCTGGCTACTTGACTACTCTAAGATTCCTCCTACACTATCTAAGTTCATTCGCATTCTAGAGCCGAAGTGGAGACTCCTGCTTTGTTTACAATTTTCAAAACGTGCCTCAAAGGGTAAATTCTGGCATTGGTTCAAGCATGCCTCCAAAGGTGAATTCCGGCGCTGAGTGAAGGTGGATTTCAAAAAATCGACTGCAACCGTCAATGTTGAATTTTTGAAAGAACTCACACGTGTTGAGTGGTCCTGCCTCATCGCGCTTGCCAACTATGCTCCTGCATCATACTCCCCTTGACAAAAATTCATGGACTCCTGTCCATGAGCTCCTCTACTGATTTTCCCTGCTTTTGGATAGCAACTTCATTTTCCCAACTGGAATCTTCTATTGGGTGTCCCTTCCATTTGAATAGATACTCAAAATAAGTCTTCCTCCTGGTCTTTTTGCCAATCCTCTGATCAACAATTTTCTCCATCTACGGCTTTTCTGCTACAGGCATCTATTTCTTCCACTGAATCTTTCATTGATATTCTAATCCTTTTGTGTCATCTTTCCTGTAAGGATACAGGTCTGAAACATTGAATATGGGTGAAATGCCCACACCATTTGGTAGTTCGTTCTCATAGGCGTTTGCATCAAACTTCCTCAAGATCTTATAGGGTCCCATCTTCTTCATCTTCAACTTGTTATATGTTCCCCTAGGGAACCTTTCCTTCTTGAGGTGTGCTAAAAACTGATCTCCCACTTCAAATTGAAGTTCCTTGCAATGCTGATCAACTCTATGTTTGTATTTCTGATTAGAAATCTGTAATTGTTCTTTGATCCGACCATGGAGCCTCTACATCTCAACAACAAAATCCTCTGTTCCAGCGCTTCTGATCTCTCCTTGTTCCAAGTCCCTTAACTCAGACACTCCCCTAGGTTGCATTCCATAGAGTATTTGGAACGGGCTCCTTCCAGTGCTTCTATTTGGTGAGTCATTGTATGCAAATTCTGCTTGTGGTAGAATCTGATCCCACTGGTTATGGTGTTCAGTAACCAGGCTTCTCAATAAGTTTCCCAAACTTCTATTTACCACCTCAGTATTCCCATCTGTCCGAGGGTGATAAGACGAGCTGAAGGAAAAATATGTCCCCATCTTCTTCCACAACGTCCTCCAAAAGTGACCAACAAATTTTTTGTCTTTTTCTGAGACAATGCTCCTGGGTAGGCCGTGAAGTCTCACAACTTCTCTGAAAAATAGATTTGCAACATGTGTTGCATCACTGGTATTCTGGCATGGGATGAAATGTGCCATCTTTGAAAATCAATCCACCACCACAAATATGGAATCAAATCTCTTTGTGTCCTTGGCAATCCCAACACAAAATCCATGCTTATTGCATCCCAAGGCCTCTCTAGTATTGGCAATGGTTGATGCAATCCAGTGTTCTATCTTTTCCCCTTTGCATGTTGGCAGATTCTACATCTGTTCACCAACTTTATCACATCTATTCTCATACCTAGCCAATAGTACGAGCTGTTCAACTGTGCAAACATTTTATCATGCCCGAAATGTCCAGCCAATCCTGCACTATGCTTCTCCTTCAGAAGATTGTCCCTCATTGAGCATCTTGGTATGCACAATTGATTTCCTATGAACAAAAATCCTTCATGAACCATATACTCTGTCCACTGAATCCTATCTCTCAGTACAGGGCTTGTACATGCTTCGTAGGCCTCCTTGAAATCTGTATCATCACAATACATATCCTTAAGGTATTCAAACCCCAAGGTCTTCACCTGGAATTCCTGTAGAATTAAACATCTCCTGCTTAACGCATCAACAACCTTGTTAGAATTCCCAACAATATGTTTAATAACAAAAGTAAAATTTTGCATATATTCAACCCATTTTGCATGCCTCTGGTTTATTTTTTCTTGTCGGGTTATGAATTGTAAAGCTTGGTTATCGCTGTACAAGACAAACTCTTGCGGGACAAGGTAATGCCTCCATTTCTTCAAAGATTGAATTATGGCATAAAACTCTTTGTCGCATGTGGATTATGTCCTCTTAGTCTCATTTAGCTTCTCGCTGAAATAGGCAACAAGTCGAATGTCCTGACTAGGAACTGCTCATATTGCAACTCCACTTGCATCACATCTTACCTAAAATGTCTTTTCGAAATTTGGCAAGACCAGAATTGGTCGTTCTGTTATCTTCTCCTTCAGTATATTGAAGCTCTTTTCAGCCTCCTCTGTCCATTTAAAAGACTTGTGTCGCTTCTTCACTATATCCATCATTGGTGCACAAATCCCACAAAAGTCTCTAATGAACTTTCTATAAAAACTTGTTAAACCATGAAATCTCCTTACCTCGAACATGCTCCTTGGTGACAACCATTCTCTGATCGTTTCACCTTCTCTGGATCCATCTTCAGTTCATTCGAAGAGATCACGAAACCCAAATAAATGAGTTTTGTCTTCATAAAAGAGGATTTCCTCAAATTGATCAACATCTTCTCTTGCTGTAGCCTTCTCATTACTAGCATTAGGTTCCTCAAATGCTCCTCTTTAGTCCTACTAAAGACCAGTATATCGTCCAAATATACAACCACGAACTTTCCAATGAAATCTTTTAGAATTTCATTCATCAGCCTCATAAAAGTGCTCGGGGCATTCGTTAAGCGAAATGGCATAACTAGCCACTCATACAGGCCTTCATTCGTCTTAAAGGTTGTTTTCCATTCATCACCTTCTCTCATCCTGATCTAGTGATATCCACTTTTAGGTCTATCTTAGAAACAAAATTTTCTCCACTTAAGAAATCCATTAAATCATCCATTCTTGGTAAAGGGAATCTGTACCTGACGACGATCTTGTTGATGGCTCTCGAGTTTGTTCACATTCTCCATCCTCCATATTTCTTTGGGCTTAGCACAGTTGGTACTGCACATGGGCTCAAACTTTCTCTGACTAAGCCCTTATCCAACAACTCTTGGACTTGGTTCTTCACCTCCTCATTTTCTCGAGGTGTTAATCTGTATGCTGCCTTGTTTGGCAGACTTTCTCCTGGTATCAAGTTGATATGATGACTGATACTTATGATGGGTGGAAATGAGTTTGACAGCTCATCCACCACTATATCAACAAAATTATCCAGCATCTCCTGAACTTCTTTAGGTAGATCATTCATTGATGTACTTGTAAGTATGACTCTGGGCTTGCTCACCACAGNTCCTATCTCTCAGTACAGGGCTTGTACATGCTTCGTAGGCCTCCTTGAAATCTGTATCATCACAATACATATCCTTAAGGTATTCAAACCCCAAGGTCTTCACCTGGAATTCCTGCAGAATTAAACATCTCCTGCTTAACGCATCAACAACCTTGTTAGAATTCCCAACAATATGTTTAATAACAAAAGTAAAATTTTGCATATATTCAACCCATTTTGCATGCCTCTAGTTTATTTTTTCTTGTCGGGTTATGAATTGTAAAGCTTGGTTATCGCTGTACAAGACAAACTCTTGCGGGACAAGGTAATGCCTCCATTTCTTCAAAGCTTGAATTATGGCATAAAACTCTTTGTCGCATGTGGAGTATTTTCTCTTAGTCTCATTTAGCTTCTCGCTGAAATAGGCAACAAGTCGATTGTCCTGACTATGAACTGCTCCTATTGCAACTCCACTTGCATCACATCTTACCTGAAATGTCTTTTCGAAATTCGGCAAGACTAGAATTGGTCGTTCTGTTATCTTCTCCTTCAGTATATTGAAGCTCTTTTCAGCCTCCTCTGTCCATTTAAAAGACTTGTGTCGCTTCTTCACTATATCCATCATTGGTGCACAAATCCCACAAAAGTCTCTAATGAACTTTCTATAAAAACTTGTTAAACCATGAAATCTCCTTACCTCGAACATGCTCCTTGGTGACAACCATTCTCTGATCGTTTCACCTTCTCTGGATCCATCTTCAGTTCATTCGAAGAGATCACGAAACCCAAATAAATGAGTTTTGTCTTCATAAAAGAGGATTTCCTCAAATTGATCAACATCTTCTCTTGCTGTAGCCTTCTCATTACTAGCATTAGGTTCCTCAAATGCTCCTCTTTAGTCCTACTAAAGACCAGTATATCGTCCAAATATACAACCACGAACTTTCCAATGAAATCTTTTAGAATTTCATTCATCAGCCTCATAAAAGTGCTCGGGGCATTCGTTAAGCGAAATGGCATAACTAGCCACTCATACAGGCCTTCATTCGTCTTAAAGGTTGTTTTCCATTCATCACCTTCTCTCATCCTGATCTAGTGATATCCACTTTTAGGTCTATCTTAGAAACAAAATTTTCTCCACTTAAGAAATCCATTAAATCATCCATTCTTGGTAAAGGGAATCTGTACCTGACGACGATCTTGTTGATGGCTCTCGAGTTTGTTCACATTCTCCATCCTCCATATTTCTTTGGGCTTAGCACAGTTGGTACTGCACATGGGCTCAAACTTTCTCTGACTAAGCCCTTATCCAACAACTCTTGGACTTGGTTCTTCACCTCCTCATTTTCTCGAGGTGTTAATCTGTATGCTGCCTTGTTTGGCAGACTTTCTCCTGGTATCAAGTTGATATGATGACTGATACTTATGATGGGTGGAAATGAGTTTGACAGCTCATCCACCACTATATCAACAAAATTATCCAGCATCTCCTGAACTTCTTTAGGTAGATCATTCATTGATGTACTTGTAAGTATGACTCTGGGCTTGCTCACCACAGCGAACTGCATCTCCTCTTTTTCCTTGACTTATTTCAGGAGTTCCTTCCCGCTCATGAGAAGTATGCTTGTGTTGGCTTCCTCTTTCGCTCTCTTCTCCTCCATTGGAAACAACATATGCATCCTACCATTCTTCTCCAATGTATATGTATTTTTTCTTCCATCATGAATGACACTTCTATCAAACTGCCATGGTCTTCCCAATATAATATGGCATACATCCATGGGAATTACATCACATAGGATTTCATCTTTATACCCTCCTATTTTAATTTTAACCAGACATTGTTTAGTGATTGTTACTTGGTGTCCTTTTTGCAGCCATGAGACTTTGTATGGCCTTGGATGTGTAGTTTTCTTCAGCTCCAATTTCTCCACCATATCTATGGATACTAGGTTGTCAGTACTCCCACTGTCAATGATCACCGTGCATACTTTATCCTTAGTCTTGCAAGCTGTCCTGAAGAGACTATTCCTATGCATTGGTTTTTCAATTTCTGCCTCTGGTTTTAAGAGAACTTTTCTCAACATCAGGGGTTCTCCATCCTCTGCTCCTTCTGCCTCAACATCTCTTTGTCGTGCCTCTGAAATGTGAGCTTCTCCTCCTTCCTTATTCTTCTTGGGACATTCCCAAGACATGTGCCCTATCTTTCCACAGTTATAGCACCTTAATCCTCCTCTGCCCCTTCCTCTAGAAGAGTTTCTTCCACCATTCTATCTCCCTCGTGAACTTCCTCCTCGTTCTGAGTGATTGTGTGGTTTCTCAGCCTTGTCCTTAGACTGATGTGCTCTGTCACGATTAAATCCATTAATTTTTTTTGGGATCAAGCTCTTACCTCTTCCTCGTTGGTTCTGTTTTTTGACTAGCTTCTCCTTTGCCTTCAGTTCAAACTGATAAGCATCTTCCACAGTCCTTACTGACATCATGCTAAGCTCATCTTGGATCTCATATCTCAAGCCATTTACATACCTGGCAAATTTTTCTTCGTCTCTCTCCCTTTGTCCGGTTCTGATGTTCAGCCGATAGAATTCCTTGGTGTACTCCTTGACTGTCATCCCTTTCTGTCTCAGGTTCTCTAGCTTCATGAATAGATTGATCTGGTATTCTTTGGGTATGAAATTAGCCTTCAGTTTGGATACCATCCTGTCCCAACTCTTTATCCTTTGTTTGCCTTTACTTCTCCTCTCAGCCTACAGTTCATCCCACCACAGTGTTGCATGCCTTTTTAGCCTGGTGATTGCCTGCTTCACCTTATTTTCCTCATCGACATCTTCATAGTCGAATTGTTTGTCCATGGACCTTATNAGAATTGGTCGTTCTGTTATCTTCTCCTTCAGTATATTGAAGCTCTTTTCAGCCTCCTCTGTCCATTTAAAAGACTTGTGTCGCTTCTTCACTATATCCATCATTGGTGCACAAATCCCACAAAAGTCTCTAATGAACTTTCTATAAAAACTTGTTAAACCATGAAATCTCCTTACCTCGAACATGCTCCTTGGTGACAACCATTCTCTGATCGTTTCACCTTCTCTGGATCCATCTTCAGTTCATTCGAAGAGATCACGAAACCCAAATAAATGAGTTTTGTCTTCATAAAAGAGGATTTCCTCAAATTGATCAACATCTTCTCTTGCTGTAGCCTTCTCATTACTAGCATTAGGTTCCTCAAATGCTCCTCTTTAGTCCTACTAAAGACCAGTATATCGTCCAAATATACAACCACGAACTTTCCAATGAAATCTTTTAGAATTTCATTCATCAGCCTCATAAAAGTGCTCGGGGCATTCGTTAAGCGAAATGGCATAACTAGCCACTCATACAGGCCTTCATTCGTCTTAAAGGTTGTTTTCCATTCATCACCTTCTCTCATCCTGATCTAGTGATATCCACTTTTAGGTCTATCTTAGAAACAAAATTTTCTCCACTTAAGAAATCCATTAAATCATCCATTCTTGGTAAAGGGAATCTGTACCTGACGACGATCTTGTTGATGGCTCTCGAGTTTGTTCACATTCTCCATCCTCCATATTTCTTTGGGCTTAGCACAGTTGGTACTGCACATGGGCTCAAACTTTCTCTGACTAAGCCCTTATCCAACAACTCTTGGACTTGGTTCTTCACCTCCTCATTTTCTCGAGGTGTTAATCTGTATGCTGCCTTGTTTGGCAGACTTTCTCCTGGTATCAAGTTGATATGATGACTGATACTTATGATGGGTGGAAATGAGTTTGACAGCTCATCCACCACTATATCAACAAAATTATCCAGCATCTCCTGAACTTCTTTAGGTAGATCATTCATTGATGTACTTGTAAGTATGACTCTGGGCTTGCTCACCACAGTGAACTGCATCTCCTCTTTTTCCTTGACTTCTTTCAGGAGTTCCTTCCCGCTCATGAGAAGTATGCTTGTGTTGGCTTCCTCTTTCGCTCTCTTCTCCTCCATTGGCAGCAACATATGCATCCTACCATTCTTCTCCAATGTATATGTATTTTTTCTTCCATCATGAATGACACTTCTATCAAACTGCCATGGTCTTCCCAATAGAATATGGCATACATCCATGGGAATTACATCACATAGGATTTCATCTTTATACCCTCCTATTTTAATTTTAACCAAACATTGTTTAGTGATTGTTACTTGGTGTCCTTTTTGCAGCCATGAGACTTTGTATGGCCTTGGATGTGCAGTTGTCTTCAGCTCCAATTTCTCCACCATATCTATGGATACTAGGTTGTCAGTACTCCCACTGTCAATGATCACCGTGCATACTTTATCCTTAGTCTTGCAAGCTGTCCTGAAGAGACTATTCCTATGCATTGGTTTTTCAATTTCTGCCTCTGGTTTTAAGAGAACTTTTCTCAACATCAGGGGTTCTCCATCCTCTGCTCCTTCTGCCTCAACATCTCTTTGTCGTGCCTCTGAAATGTGAGCTTCTCCTCCTTCCTTATTCTTCTTGGGACATTCCCAAGACATGTGCCCTATCTTTCCACAGTTATAGCACCTTAATCCTCCTCTGCCCCTTCCTCTAGAAGAGTTTCTTCCACCATTCTATCTCCCTCGTGAACTTCCTCCTCGTTCTGAGTGATTGTGTGGTTTCTCAGCCTTGTCCTTAGACTGATGTGCTCTGTCACGATTAAATCCATTAATTTTTTTTGGGATCAAGCTCTTACCTCTTCCTCGTTGGTTCTGTTTTTTGACTAGCTTCTCCTTTGCCTTCAGTTCAAACTGATAAGCATCTTCCACAGTCCTTACTGACATCATGCTAAGCTCATCTTGGATCTCATATCTCAAGCCATTTACATACCTGGCAAATTTTTCTTCGTCTCTCTCCCTTTGTCCGGTTCTGATGTTCAGCCGATAGAATTCCTTGGTGTACTCCTTGACTGTCATCCCTTTCTGTCTCAGGTTCTCTAGCTTCATGAATAGATTGATCTGGTATTCTTTGGGTATGAAATTAGCCTTCAGTTTGGATACCATCCTGTCCCAACTCTTTATCCTTTGTTTGCCTTTACTTCTCCTCTCAGCCTACAGTTCATCCCACCACAGTGTTGCATGCCTTTTTAGCCTGGTGATTGCCTGCTTCACCTTATTTTCCTCATCGACATCTTCATAGTCGAATTGTTTGTCCATGGACCTTATCCAGTCCAATAGTTCTTGAACATCTAGATTTACCTCATACATGGGGACCTCTATCTTAGCTCCGCCTCCCAATCTGGTAACTACTCTCAACAAGCGTTCTTCTGCAGCATCCTCTCCTGTAGCTTCTTCAACCTCATCCTCTTCACTTTCCGCATCACTGACATCCCCAACGTCAGTTTCTCTTCTCTTTGCTGCTTCCATTGCTTCCATTCGAGCATGAAACTCTTGCATCTCCTTTTCTACAACATGGTTGGTTAAAGACATATCTCGTCTTCTTGGCAGCATTGTGTTGACTGTCTATCACACACAGAGTACAACTCCGAGTTTTCTGTCTCTTTCTTTTTCCTCCTTCACCTGAAATATACAGACGAAAATGGGCTCTACCACCTGATGCAGACCCCCTATCCCTCCTAAGGGCTACATGACCTCCCAGTCAGGATCTTCTGATTCTGGAGCTGAAATGGCTCTTTTAGTTCCAAAATGGAACCCCTCTTACAATTACACAGGTCTCTTACGAATGCTCAGTTGGCTTTTTCAGGCATCAAGCATGAGCTCTCACAACACACAACCAAGGGCTATGACCAAGTGCCAAGTTGAAAAGGCGCTTATCGGGGACCGGGACTCCATGAGTCAAGTGTCCCGTCTTTTGGTCTCTCGAACCTCCGGTAGCTGAAATGCCGAAATGGCTGACGCTCGCTCCTTTGGGATTTCGCGTTTCGCTACTACACTTTCTCCAAGGGTTGACATCAATCACTAAGGGTTGAAATCAATCTAAAATATCACTCTCCAATAGTTGACATCAATGACATCCAATAATCCATACCAACTATCCATCAACCTAAGCCAATTGTTTGACAAAGAAAACTCAGATAATAGATAAATGCTTATCTCTAAAAGAAACTTTGAGTTGGAAACACCAACCACACTGAGAAATGGGGGGGGTGGTGAATCAGTGTGAGGATATTTTTACAACTTCTTACAAAAATTTAGTTATCCATCACCATTCACAACATCATTACTCATTACACTTAGTTTCTTGCATGTAAACATATCTCAATGACATATATTAACAATAAAGAACTATGAACCATCACAATAAAGAACACAAAGAACACCAAATATATGTATAATTTTCTTATGTATTACAGACTATAATCCTTGGGGTTTATGAGCACCAAGTGAAATGAGTACCAACTCAAAGAGAGCACCAATTCTCATTGCAAGACCAAGCCTGCATATCTCAACACCAAATGAGAAGAGGAATCCAATCCTCAAGTACAAGACCCATNTTATTTTCCTCATCGACATCTTCATAGTCGAATTGTTTGTCCATGGACCTTATCCAGTCCAATAGTTCTTGAACATCTAGATTTACCTCATACATGGGGACCTCTATCTTAGCTCTACCTCCCAATCTAGTAACTACTCTCAACAAGCGTTCTTCTGCAGCATCCTCTCCTGTAGCTTCTTCAACCTCATCCTCTTCACTTTCCGCATCATTGACATCCCCAACGTCAGTTTCTCTTCTCTGTGCTGCTTCCATTGCTTCCATTCGAGCATGAAACTCTTGCATCTCCTTTTCTACAACATGGTTGGTTAAAGACAGATCTCGTCTTCTTGGCAGCATTGTGTTGACTGTCTATCACACACAGAGTACAACTCCGAGTTTTCTGTCTCTTTATTTTTCCTCCTTCACCTGAAATATACAGACGAAAATGGGCTCTGATACCACCTGATGCAGACCCCCTATCCCTCCTAAGGGCTACATGACCTCCCAGTCAGGATCTTCTGATTCTGGAGCTGAAATGGCTCTTCTAGTTCCAAACTGGAACCCCTCGGACAATTACACAGGTCTCTTACGAATGCTCAGTTGGCTTTTTCAGGCATCAAGCATGATCTCTCACAACACACAACCAAGGGCTATGACCAAGTGCCAAGCTGAAAAGGCGCTTATCGGGGACCGGGACTCCATGAGTCAAGTGTCCCGTCTTTTGGTCTCTCGAACCTCCGGTAGCTGAAATGCCGAAATGGCTGACGCTCGCTCCTTTGGGATTTCGCGTTTCGCTACTACACTTTCTCCAAGGGTTGACATCAATCACTAAGGGTTGAAATCAATCTAAAATATCACTCTCCAATAGTTGACATCAATGACATCCAATAATCCATACCAACTATCCATCAACCTAAGCCAATTGTTTGACAAAGAAAACTCAGATAATAGATAAATGCTTATCTCTAAAAGAAACTTTGAGTTGGAAACACCAACCACACTGAGAAATGGGGGGGGTGGTGAATCAGTGTGAGGATATTTTTACAACTTCTTACAAAAATTTAGTTATCCATCACCATTCACAACATCATTACTCATTACACTTAGTTTCTTGCATGTAAACATATCTCAATGACATATATTAACAATAAAGAACTATGAACCATCACAATAAAGAACACAAAGAACACCAAATATATGTATAATTTTCTTATGTATTACAGACTATAATCCTTGGGGTTTATGAGCACCAAGTGAAATGAGTACCAACTCAAAGAGAGCACCAATTCTCATTGCAAGACCAAGCCTGCATATCTCAACACCAAATGAGAAGAGGAATCCAATCCTCAAGTACAAGACCCAT
>JZKD02S1103505.1:0-13050 GCA_000966675.3 Picea glauca
TATATATAGTGAATTTTCCCTTTCCCCATGCATCTATGTCATGGATCCCATGGTTCTTTAAAAGTATAGCATAGTTGTTTCCTTCTCAACTCCATTTTTGTAGCCTCATCAAATCTCCCCTTACCTCAATCTACAACCCTTTGATATTTTCCTCTTGGAGCAATTGGTGGCCTTGGAATGGATTTTTTTTTAAGTTGCCCCTTCCAAGTCCCTAGTCTTCCAAATCACATACTGAAGNTAGCATAGTTGTTTCCTTCTCAACTCCATTTTTGTAGCCTCATCAAATCTCCCCTTACCTCAATCTACAACCCTTTGATATTTTCCTCTTGGAGAAATTGGTGGCCTTGGAATGGATTTTTTTTTAAGTTTCCCCTTCCAAGTCCCTAGTCTTCCAAATCACATACTGAAGGGTATTTGGTTTAAAATAATTGACCCATCAATGCAATGGATCTTTCATCCCCTATGAAAAGAGAATCATCAACCTAGATTATAACACATCTAGAACCATGACCACTATCCTCTGAAATTATTCAATGAATTCCTTCATTGATAATGTCTATCTAAGTTGCATGAGCTTGTGGAAATGAAACTCTAGATCTCCTTGATCAAACCTATCTATGAGCCTATGTGTGAAATATTCATATGAGGTAATGTGTGCATATCCCAAAGTATTCATCCCATGGTACCACCACTCATGGGCCTTGCCTTCCAGATATAAGGTAGAAAATTTGATGGAATCCATCTTCATCATGGGATTTAGTTGTAGATAATGTGGTGTCCCTTTCCCAAGAGTAGGTCAACAGGGAATGACTTAGTATTCTATTTCTTCTCATAGACTATAGTCAGGCACAAACAGGGAACAAGGGGAGAAATAAGGGTGAATAAATGGTTAAACGATGAATTAAGCCAAAAATCATAGGAAAACTCACTTAAGCCAAAGTAAGTGGAGAAATAGAAGAAAAAGGTGTTGAGGGAGGAATTAATTAATTAATCACTCAACTTAGGAGGAAAATCACCTAACTTAAGTGATGTCAACGAAGAATTAGATCAGGGAAGATATAAAAGGAGGAATTCAACCTAATTCCTCACCATGTTATAATTTGATGTTGAGAACAATTTCCAGAGGAGGGAGTCGACCTCTTTGATTTTTTGTGGATTTCTGGAGGAAACCACCACCCAGATCAGTTTTTTTGTTGGAATACACACCCTAGCCTATCGGAGATACCATCCAGTTATTTCATCGTGCTAGATCAGGAGTATATAGATCCAGTTCATAGTTTTTGTAGTGCAGCCAGTGAGGGTGCAAGGGTTAGAGAGGGTTTTTGTGTAGTTGGACGAGACCCGGGGTTATCTCATCAGATCCTTCCGACCCATTTGAGAGGAATACAAGGTGCTTCTTTGAGACACCAATCATCATATTCTTACAGTGGAATGTGCTAGGGTGCATCACACATCTAGGAAGTGCACAACTCTTGAGGAGGGACATTTGGGTTTCTAAGGGGATTTTTGGATCAGATATGTGGAAACCCTTCTGACCTAGTACAGAGGAGGTTAGGGCACACATTTTGAGACAGATATCAGTGGATTCCATTGGTGGAATCACCAGGGTGCATTGTTAGATCCTAAGAGGTACGCAACCCCCTAAGCGATATCATTTGGGATTCATCCAAAGCTTCAGTGAGCCAATATTCAATACAATAGTTATCAAGAGGAACCTATAGGCCATGGTGATCTGTTTGGGACAATTTTTAGGCTGATCGGTTGAGTATAGCCACCAGGGCGAGTTTATCCATCATTTGCAGTAGTTGTTGTGAGTTTCTAGAGATGCATGTTGTTAATCTATCCGTGCATGTGCAGATCTATCCACATATTTTGATCATGGGTATTTTGTATTAATTGCATTGTATTCTAGTGAATATATATGAGATATAGCTGATGATTGTTTTTCTGCTTCCAGCATATCTGTTGTATTGCCTTCTTTTCCAGATAATCCATGCTATAGAGATTGTGTTGGTTCCTTATTTCGCATGCATCATATATATTTTTCAAACCTTATTTATATGACACACACATGTGAAAATCATCAAACATGTTAAAAAATTAACTAAAACACATCCATAAACCCCTAGAGTATCAGATCCGAGAGTAAATATCCAGATCCATCAGATTTGGGATATTTCAGTTGTATGAGAGTCTTCTTCCTGCCAGCTTGTGAAGAAGTGCTTCTCATGACCCCATGATTCTGGGAATAGGTGCAGAATACCCAGAGGGTCAAGGACATGTTGGGGATGAGTACATTTAGTACCACAGAGGACATAGTAGAGATAGAATAGACATGAACAAAAGGGACTACACTCCCTTCCACACTCAGTTAGATACAGGTCCAGAGTTAGAGGACATTGATCACATCAATTTCGACACAAAGGAAGACATAGAGAGGACTATGGGTGATAGGTGTGATAAACCATAGGGCAGGGGGATAGGCCCCAAGATACATTCTGACATTAAGTAGGCCATATTGAATTACCTAGCCAAAGGACAATGGGACATGATGACTGCCATAGCACAAATGACCCTAAACGCACAAATGATCCAACACTATGTGAGCACCATGGGTGCCAATGCTGCAGGATGAGCAAGTGGGTCAGGAGGAAACCAGAGAGGTGGGGCTAGTGGATCCAATGGATTTCATGGCATAGTGATTGGAAATCCCTCTCCTATATGTTCCTATACATCATTTGGGAGGATTCCTCGACCATTATATCCGTCATTCTAGGGGGCACAGTTGCTAGGAAAACTAGGGAAGGCATGAGGACAGCCAAGACAGGGGAAAAAAGTGCCACAGGACCCATTCAAGGAATACAAGAGAGATTATTTGGCACTAGAACCAGATTTCCATGAATACATGATCTTTCTAGACTATTTTTCGATCAGATATTGGAACAAACCCTGGGAGACACAGAGGGGAAATGAGCAAACTCAAAACACAGAATTCATTAAGAAAGTGGGAAATATGAAAATTTCTACTTTCGATAGGTCATCACGATGCTCAACGCGGGCATGGGTATAAAATTTTCAAGATCAACCCAATGATAGAGTCATAAGATATCAACTTCACCACCTTGCACTTGGATGGGGAGGCCCACGAGTAGTGGTACCATGGGTTGGTGACCTTGGGTCATTGCCACATTACTTCGTACTTGGAGTTCACTGAGAGGTTGATGGAAAGGTTTGATAGAAGATATCCATAACTCCATTTTATGGATCTTACACAGTTGAGAAAAACAGGGTTAGTTGAGGCCTTCATCACAAAGTTCCAGCGGAAGGAAGTGGTCGTATCATATATATCAAAGAACATATTGGTGATGTTATTCATCGAGGCATTGACAAAGCCATTGAGGGGCTAGGTTAAGGCTTTCAATCCTCACACCCTATATGAGGCCATTGTGTGCACGAAAGACATGGGGGACTCGGTGCTAAAACCCAAAACCTTTACCAAACCCTTTGTAGCACAAAGAGATGGGGATCAAAAAAATACTATAAGGGAATGGAAGGGTAATCCCAAGTTGGATGATGACACTAGACGAGAGTTGATGAGGAAGAAGCTTTTCTTCTCTTGTAGAGACCCTTGGGTCCTAGGGAATAAATGCATGGGAAAGGGACATATCCACTACATTGATGTGGAATCAGGCAGTGAGGAGGAGGATGAGGGGATCGAGGCATAGGAAGATAGTGATTCAGAGGATAAGACTACACACGAGCTAGAGAAACATCTGAAGAAACCTCAAATACAAACAGAGGCACAAACAAAGGAGGAGACAAAACCACGTAGAGAGGTGAAATGGGGAACCATAGAAACCCTTTCTGGAGTACGCAGGTACAACACTCTCATGCTCAAGGGCCTTGCATAGGGGCAGTGCATGAAAACTCTAGTTGATGGTGGGGCCACCCATAATTTCATAGATGTGTCCTTAGTAGCCCAAAGGTGATTATGCACCGAGGAATTTGAGGGGTTCCATATGGCAGTGGCAGATGGATACACTATGAAATGCTTGGACATGGTCTCATACCTAGAGGTCAAGCTAGGTAACTACACCCTGATATATACATTTTATGTAGCTGACCTATTAGATATTGATGCAGTGTTGGGGGTTCAGTGGCTATATTCAATGGGGGAGATTGGGTTCAACTATCAAACGTTGACCATGAACTTCAAAGACTCCAGTGGATTGAGAGTGGTATTGAGAGGTATGTCTATAGGGGAACCCAGAGCAGTATCAATGAAGAGGATGGAGTGGATCTTCCATCACGGTGATGTAGCATATGCAACAAAGTGTTTGATCACCACCCAGAAGGATTCATAGGGAAGAGAGCATTACCATCCACAGATCAGGAAGCTTTTGAGTTAGTATAAGCTAGTATTTGGGTCGATACCACTAGGGAGACCACCATACAAGGGATTTTAGCATACTATTGAGTTGGAGGTAGGGGCTACACCGATGATCACTGGGCCCTATAGGAACCCAAAAATATTCAAGGAAGAGATCGAGAAAGCAATCAAAGAATTTATTGTGATGGGGCACATCAAGCCTAGTACAAGTCCTTTTGCTTCTTTAGTCATTCTGGAACTGAAGAAAGATGGCACATTGAGGATGTTAATTGATTACAAATCTCTCAATAAGAAAATGATAAAGAACATGTAACCCATTATGCGCATAGATGAGTTGATGGATGAGCTACATGGGGTAGTTTTCTCCACCAAGATTGACTTGCGGTCAAGATATCATCAGATCAACATCAGAGAGTAGGACATAGAGAAGACAACGTTCAGATGCCATTTTGGACATTTAGAGTTTTTATTCATGTCATTTGGGTTGACCAATGCACCAACCACTTTTCAGCCTTGCATGAATCACATATTCAGGGGGGCAGTTGAGGAAGTACCTTTTGGTATTCTTCGACAACATTTTTATTTATAGCAGGACATGGAATGAGCATCTGGCACACTTGGAGGAGGTCTTGAGCATTATGCAGGCACAATAATTATATTCCAAGGAGTCCAAGTGTGAGTTTGGGATGAAGAAACTACTGTACTTGGGGCATATCATCAGTGAGCAGGGAGTACAGGTTCATCAGGAGAATATCAGGGCCATTTTGGATTGGACAACACCCTAGAACCTCACAGAGTTGAAGGGATTCTTTGGGTTATGCAGTTACTACAAGCAGTTCATTAGAGGATTTTCACAGTTGTGAGCACCACTCATAGATATAACAAAGAAGGGTGCTTTTCATTGGATGGATGAGTCACATTAGAATTTGGAGAAAATGAAGGAGGTTATGAGCACATGCCATGTTCCATCCCTTCCATATTTCTCACGGCCATTTTTCTTAGAGTGTGACGCATCAGGGGTGGGGACTGGATCATTTTTTATGCAGAGGGGCCATCCCATTGTGTTTGAGAGAAGGAATCTCAATGATTCAGAGAGACTCTATTCAATTTATGACAAGGAAATAATAGCAATCATGCATGCCTTAACCAAATTCAGGAAATATTTAGTGGGTAGATGGTTTGTAGTGAAGACTGATCACAACAGTATAAAGTATTTCCTAGATCAGAAAGACCTTAGCGAGAGACAACAGAAGTGGTTTTCAAAGATCCAAAACTTTGAATTTGACATTGAGTATGTTAAAGGAAAAAAGGAATGTCGTAGTAGATTCCTTATCCAGGAGGCTAACAAGGTGTTCGATGATGGATATTTGCACAGACTAGAAGGCACATTTGTTGATGGAGTAATCCAAAAACAAATTTTCTTAAGAGGTATTGGATGGATAGGTAGTTGATGATAGATACCGGGTGATAGATGATGCCATTTTCTACAAGGACCCGATCTACTTGGTTCCAGAATTTCCCTTAAAAGGGAAGGTTCTTAAATTTTTTCACTATTCACCTACAACCGGACATCATGGATACTTAAAAACTTACAGGAAGATCATGGAGAGATTCTCATGGAAGGGTCTCAAGGATGATGTACTGAAACAAATCCAGGATTTCACAACTTGTCAACATTACAAGTCCAAGTAGACACACACTGCAGGGTTACTTAAGCCTCTATCCATTCCGGAGCAGAAATGGGAGAGCATTTCTATGGACTTCATTACAAGTCTTCCTCGAGTGCAGGGTAGGGAATGTATATTTGTAGTGGTCGACAGGCTGACCAAATTTTCACACTTGTTTTCCATAACCACAGACTACAAGGCCATACAAGTAGCAGAGCTATTTTCATAGAGGTTTTCCAGTTGCACAATTTACCTAGGAAGATAGTTAGTGATAGAGATGGGTGCTTCATAAATGTGTTTTGGCAGGATCTCTTCAGGTTGGTGGGAACAAATTTATCCATGAGTATCGTATACCACCAACAGACAAATGGACAAACATAGATTTTCAACAAATGGGTGGAGCGGTATTTGAAAAATTATGTGGGGAGGAAACAATGCACATCGGTGAGTATTGTTACAACACAAATTACCACATGTCTATCAGGATGTTTCTGTTTAGAGCATTGTATGGATACAATGCACCCTCTTTTATGGAGACTGTGTTTGGGGATAGCAGGGTCCCATGGGCCAAATACTATGTTGAGGAGATTCAGAGGATTCTATGGGCAGTAAAGGATAACTTACATGTAGCCTAGAACCAATAGAATATCTATGCATATAGGTAGAGGATAGAGCACGGTTTTGAGGTAGGGGACTTGGTTTTTCTATGATTACATCAGTACAAATAGTCTTCCTTGAAAAGAAGTGGGGAAGAGAAGTTGAATCCTAGATTCTATGGACCATACAAAGATAATAGGAATGTAGGTGAAGTGGCCTAGGAGCTAGAGCTACCAGAGGGTAGAAACATCCACAATGTATTCCACATTTCTTGCCTTAAAAAGGCAGTGGGACAACAAGTTATCATTTCAGAGGAGTTTCCACCCTTGGATGAGGAGGGTCAGTTGGAGCTAGTACTGGAGGAGGTGATAGAGTAGAGAGAGCGCAGATTGAGGAGAAGGGTTATCAGGGAGTGCTTGGTCATATGGAGTGGATTTCCAATGGAGGATGCCACATGGGAGGGAGAGCATATATTGCAGCACCCAGGATTTATGTTGCTTGAGAACAAGCAATCTTAGGAAGGGAGGACTGTGATGTCCCTTTCCCAAGAGTAGGCCAATAGGGAGTGACTTAGTATTCTATCTGTTCCCATAGACTATATTCAGGCACAAACATGGAACAAGGGGAGAAATAAGGGTGAATAAATGTATAAACGATGAATTAATCCAAAAAGCATAGGAAAAGTCACTTAAGTCAAAGTCAACAGAGAAATAGAAGAAAAAGGTGTTGAGGGGGGAATTAAATAATTAATCACTCAAATTAGGAGGAAAAGATCCTAGCTTAAGTGATTTCACTGAATAATTAGATCGGGGAAGATATAAATTGAGGAATTCGAACTAATTCCTCAGTATGCTATGATTTGATGTTGAGAATAGTTTCCAAAGGAGGGATTCAACCTCTTTTATGTTTTGTGGATTTCTATAGGAAACCACCACCCAGATCAGTTTTGGTGTTGGAGGAAACACCCTATCCTATCGGAGATACCATCCAGGTATTTCACCATGCTAAATCAGGAATATACAGATCCAGTTCATAGTTTTTGCAATGCAGCGAGTGAGGGCGCAAGGGTTAGAGAGTTTTTTTGTGTAGCTGGATGAGACCAGGGCTTATCTTATTGGATCCTTACAACCTAGTTGAGAGGAAACCAAGGCACTTATTTTGAGCCACCATTCATCATATTCTGATGGTGGAATCTACCAGGGAGCATCAGACAGCCAGGAAGTGCAGAGCTCTTGAGAAGGGACATTTGGGTTTCTAGGGGGATTTCCAGATTAGATATGGGGAAACCCTTTCAAACCAGTACAAAGGAGGATAGGACACACATTTCAAGATAGATATCATGGGATTCTATTTTTGGAATCACTAGGGCACATTGTCAGAGCCTAGGAGGTGCGCAACCCCCCAGGAGATATCATCCAAGGTTCATCCAGAGCTTCAATGAGTCAATCTTCAGTCTGACAGTTATCAAGAGGATCTTAGAGGATAGGGAATTCAATTTGTGACAATTTTTAGGTTGATCGGTTGAGTATATCCACCAGGGTGAGTTTATCCAACATTTGTAGCAATTGTCATGAGTTTCCAGAGATGCATGTTGTCGATCTATCTGTGCATGTGAAAATCTATCCAAATATTTTGATCACTAGTATTTTGTATTAGTTGCATTGTATTCTAGTGAAGATTCATGAGATCTAGCTAATGATTATTTTTCTGCTTCCAGCATATCAGTTGTATTTCCCGCTTTTTCCATATAATACATGCTATAGAGATTGTGTTGATTCCTTATTTTGCATGCTTCATATATATTGTTCAAACCTTATTTATATGACACACACATGCAAGAATCACCAAGAATTTTAAACAATTAACTAAAACACATCCAGAAACCCTAGGAGTATCAGATCCAAGAGTCAAAACACTAGTTCAACAATAAATATTCAAATCTGCCAAATTTGGGATATTTCAGATAAGCATCCAATTTTTGCACCCAAGATTTAGCATAATATTTGGTTTCTCCATCAAAGGGGGGAATCTCCATTTTACTTACTTTGCACCCCAGATCATTATTTCCCCTATGAAAGTATCTAGGCCTACCCCTATATTTGATTCCACAATATTCTCCCAATGAAACCTGTCTCGTGAACCTTGCACTCAAGTCTGCATACTCCCTCTCATATTCTTCAAAGTTGTCATATATATCCATATGTATCGGGACATGGGAATCCCACTGATGTGCATCTAGGAAACTTGGCATGTAATTCCTAGGTGTGACTCTGCTACTTCTTGGTACCCTTTTGTTTGTGCCCCCAAATAGACTTTTCCCCTCTATGTGGGCCATGTGACTAGCCTCTACATGATATCTTTATCCTCCATGAGATCCACTAGCTCCATTGTTCCCTTCATTATTCTGTGGTCCCCTGCCATGTACCATCTGCATGAGAATATGTGCAATCATGTCTTATCGTTCCTCCAATGTAGTAACCAAGTGCTCTTTTCCCTGTTCAATAGTTGTCAAGGATAACTTCAGATCAACCTATCCCCTGGAAAATCACTCATGTGTCTCATCTAAATAATGTTGCATGATAAATTGTGCCTTATCAATAGATCGTTGTAGTTCATGTGTTATTTTTTCCAATTCCATTGGCACTTCCTTATCAATATTATCTTCTTTTCTCCCCCCATCACTATTTATGGTTCCTCTGCCCCTTTGTCTTTCTTCTTCTTGTTGTATCCTTTCATCAACAATTCCCGCTAGCTAGGAGAATCCAAATCTCTGATACCACTCAAATATCCCCAAGTGGATCTATGAGGAATTTTTCAGTTTTTAATGTTTCTATGGTTGAGTGTTTTTGTCAAACAATTGGTACCTATAACTTGTTGAGCTTGTGTTTGGGTTTACTATTTGGTTTTGATAGCAAAAATAGTTTCAATGATAGACTTTAATCTTTAAACACAAATAAAAAAAATAGAAACAACAACATGAATAGCCACAAACTCAGATTTGTGATTTTATTTAATATATATGGTTGGCCTCGGTACAAGGGAAGATCACATCTAGAAATATATAAGAGAATGGAAGATGTGGATTATAGCACCTCCAAGATACAATAGAAGGGAGAGATAATGTCTTCCTTGAGCCTCCAATATTTGTATGTAGAAAATCTATAAAGCAATCTCTTTCCCTTCCTCCAAATCACTAAATCTTCTAGCAGAGTTCCCTCACTGGATGAAGCACACCCTAGTAATTTGCATGGCTCATATTTCACCACAAAACTTCATGAAAAGGATGTTAAACTATAGATAAGTGGATGGATGAATCATATGATGAATTTCCCTTGTTGTAGGTGAATAAACTGACCATAAATCAATAGATCTCTAACCCCAAATGTGACCTCCTTCAGAAAATTTGCCCAACTATGATAATAAATAAATATGGAGTGAGAAACCCCCACAAAACATCAAGGAAGGTCTCTCCAGGGATGCAAAATTATCATATATCAAGATATCATCCATATCCAACACTTTAGATCCAAATCAAACTTTCTTCTCCTAGACAGTGTAACCCACTTTGTATAAAACCCTCAATAATGCACCTCGCCTCACAAATGGTTGTCCAAGATTGGACCAAGAAAGGAGGGATCTGAATTGGGTAGAATGGTGAGGGTGGAATATTTCAGCACCTTGTCCAAGCTTGGACCAAGAAAGGAGGGATATTTCACCTTTGTGTTGATCTCTAGGGTTTGTCTAGTCAAAACCCTCAAAACACTCAAGCTGCGAGAGCTCAATTTGCAAATAGAAAAATGATCAAGAATGAGGAGTGAGGTGCCCTCATATTCTTACTATGCTTTAGTATTCTAATCCTCACTTAAATTATTAATTGGATTCTAAAGTCTATTTATTCATTTACCCCATAATAGCCAATTATCTTTATTTCCTTATTATCTAATTTCACTTCAATAATTTGAATTAATCACATTAGTGCCATCATTTGGCGACCTTAGTCCCATTTTTATTGAGACTATATCCTAGGGGGAACACCTAGGATATTAATTTATCTATATCTTTGATAATATGGCATGGGATCTTACACATCACCAGGATTAAGGACGGTGCAATAGCAAACAGATAGAGACATGGAAGATAAGATGTAACTGCCAGGGCCCAGACACAACACCTGTATCTTGGACACTAGCTCTATTATGGTGATGATGTCACCTTCTAGGGTTTGATGAAAATATGGTTTGGTGACTTCTTGGGGTATTTATGATGCATGGAATGACGTTTAGTGAGTAGAGACATCACTTTCTCCCACACTTCTCTAGATTGATGTCACATGGCCTTTGGAGGCCTCCCTCTTTCCCGAGAGGGCTTGACGTCCCACATTTATGGCTCATTATGATTTATTTTTTCACTTTTATCATTTCTAAAGGTCAAATGAGGGGTTTACCCCACTTGTATTTTTTTTTTGGCACATTATGTGGAAAAACATGTGAGGGTAGCCTCCTATAAAAGGATAACCCTCACTTTTATTTTTTTCATCATCTTTCTCTCACCATTTGTGAGACTACTTTTGAAATTTTTGGCCCTTTAACAGTTATTGGTCTTTCTCTTTCATGTGATATGCTTGGAATGGATCACTTGTGGATGGTTGGATGATTTTGGATGGATATTTTTGCAATTAGGGTTAAATACTCCTAGTTTCTTGGATGAAGTAAGTAATTTTCTGCAATTCTTTTTTATGTTATTGATGTTTATAGTGAAATTGCTATTTTGTTGCAAGAATTATAGTTTATTGAAACCCTAAGAGAGGAACACAATTTTTTCTTCCTCTCACAAGGTTTTATTTTTCTAAAATTGGTTAACTGTCCTTTCTAGGGTTAGAACCCTAAATCCTTAAAGTGTTATCACTTTAGGATTTTATCCCTAGACATTTGATTTTTGACCTAGTTCAAGCTACAAGAAGGGAGGAATGATTTTTAGGGCCCAAATGTGCTTGCACCCTATATTTCCTTCTCTTCATGATCTAAATCCTAAGGACCAAATGTGCTTTCACCCTATATGTCCTTCTCATCATGATCTAAATCCTAAGGACCAAATGTGCTTGGACCTTAGGGTTTATATCCTACCTCTTGGTTTCAAGTAGATCAACCTTCAAGCTTTGCTGCACTTGAGACTCCATAACCCTAGAAAGGCACTAGTAGTGAATCAACTCTTTTGGTGAATTGATTGATAAACTTATCTCTAAAAACTCTCAATCATTCTACTAACTATACTAACTCTAACCCTAGAAAACTCACTAAATTACTTGATTTTGTTATAAAAGTTTGCTACAACCATCATAAAATACATTAATTTGTTGCATACACTCACATAAAGGTGTATTAAATCACTTAGAAATAACATCTAACAATTGGATAATATTCTATTGGTTGCATGCTAATTTTTCATGGTCAATTGTGGTATTTCTGAGCACTTTATCTCGTTGTTGTTGCAAAATAATTATTGATGTTATAAGATTGGTTCACTGGTGCAATTTGAAGCAACCATCTCTAAATAAATTTTATAATGTATAGAAGAGTTCATTGTTGCATTGTTTGGATTGGAATTTGTTACATATATGTTGCAAAGTGTTCTTGTTCCAGGAAGGTACAAAAAACTACTTTACAACCTCTACCCTTCCTTGACCTAGACCAATTATTCAGTGATCAAGATAGGGGGAAGTAGGATTGGATACTAAAATTTCTATTTGATCCATTGAGGTCACCATGGAAGCCTCCCTTGTGGTGGACCTCTTCCATCACTAAAATGAGGGAATATCCTACTAAGGTGACAATGGTGGTTTCTTCCATAGTTACGCATGATTTGGGGATCTTGTGGTGGGATTTTCACAAGTAAAAATCCTATGATAACATTTTGGTGCCATTTTTAGGGAGGATTGAGTCATTCTCCTCAAGGAAACATATTTGGTAAACCTTTCCCAAAGCACTTATCTTACAAGTTTTCCTACAGAATCTACTAAGGGTAGTTCTCTCACCTTCCTTTGATGATCCTCTTAAGGAATCATCTAGGGAATCCACTGATATTTATTTTGATGTATTAACTTATCCTCGAAATAATTATATGATGGAATCATGGAGAATTTCTAAAATAGTATCGAGTCATGTCCCTATATTGAATTTGAAAGTATTCATGGATATCCAAATGAGCTCCATATAAAGTTGTTTGCAAGTTGTCCAATGTTTGATGATGATCTGTCTTCAGGATCTCTCATGTTGTAGAATTCTTGAGGTACATAGAGAGAAAAGGAGTAGGACATGAGAATGTGAAAATAAAATTTTTTATAGGCTCTTTGTCATTCACATTACAAAGACAAATCAATATATCTTCTTTCATAGACCT
>JZKD02S1103582.1:17355-50666 GCA_000966675.3 Picea glauca
AGGGTAGAACTATGACCCTAGACAAAATATTGGGCCTCATGTTGATGGCATCATAGGCTCTACAAATTCTAAGTCTATAGATTTGGTGATGAATTAGTTAAAATATTTGTCTCTAATGTATCTTGTAGTAGGATAAGCTTCGATTTCATCCTCCACTCCCATTCAGTCGACAGATGCGCATTCTGTACAGTCATTGGCCAACCCAAATGGTAACCAAAAAATGGGAGGGAATAAAAGGAAAATACGAGGTAATAGTCGCACGGGTGGAAAAAATAATAATAAATCCAAGGATGACACTAAAAATGATAGATCGAATAATAATGTTCGGTATGGAAAGAAAGAAAAATGGAAGGTGAAGTTTCCTTGTAAAATTTGTAAAGATGGTCACCTTACCCACCTATGCCCCAAAATTGAGGAAGGCCCAAGGATTTTATCGTAATCACCCACTATGCTGACAAATCCATTTCCACATAATCAACACATGGCCTCGGGGACCTCCAACACTAGAAATGTGTTGAGCGAGAGTCAAAACCCCTCGGCACATGAAGGTGTCCATGTTTGTGTCAATATGGTCAAGTATCATATTGATGTAGCCATGCAATATCATGATTACGGTTCTTCATAGACTATTGTAGGTCCAGAGTCTCCTCCTCCTCTTGATTACGGTTCTTCACAGACTATTGTAGGTCCAGAGTCTCCTCCTCCTCTTGATTATGGTTCTTCACAGACTATTGTAGGTCCAGAGTCTCCTCCTCCTCTAGAAACACCCTTACATATCAAAAATCCGGAACCCCTGCCTTATATTCTGAAAGGATTACTAAAGCGCTTTTCCCACACTCTTAATGCCAGAGATTCCCAGAACTATTCGATTGTTGAAGGTATGGGTCAAACCCCTTGTGCGATGTCGACTTTGGAGGTGCTCCAGATGTGTCCTTAATAGAGGAACACCTTGTTATCTGCATTAGGATATCTAGACCCATGTGGCTTGAAGTTTATTAAGTTTGACGTCACGTGTTTTAGGCCTCGGTTACCTGACCACGTGGCCTTTAAAATCCATGTGGAGTACATGAAAATTACCATCAAATGCAGTGTAATTGATGAATTTGTTGCGATGTGCGTGATGTCCCTAACCTATTGGAAAGCCATTGGCTCTCTGACTCTGTCCCAATATATGACTATGTTGACAGCTTTTTATGGGAGTTGTTTTTGACCCCACATAATTCTTCTCACGTTTCTAGTCCAGTTAGGTGGAAAGATAGTGGAGGTTGATGTCGAGGTGGTTGATGCACCCCTCAACTACAATTTACTACTAGGGAGTAATTGGAATTATGTCATGACAACAATCATGTTGTTTGTTTTCTTCACATTATGTTTCCCTCATAAAGGGTAAATAGTGACGATTGATCAATTTTTCTTTGTGCACTCCTAATGCATCAATTGGAACTTTGGTCCCTGTGATAAAAAAAATCAGCAGGAAATTGAGGATGTTGGTGTTAGAATGTATTCCTCTCGCATGGGTAGATTTGATTTGATGGCACCAATTCACCATATTCATGCCATTTCTAGTGAGTCTTCGTCGTTGATGAGGTCCATTCCTTTCCAAACTTTGTATTTCAACGACCCTTGGACCCTACCTTCCCCAAATATGGAGTACAAAGGTCATTCTCACATTGGAATGGCAATGCCATTGTCAGCTGCAGAAGTTGCATATCAGTCTATTCTTGATGTTGTTGCTGACCTAGATCCTTTCTCCTTGCAAAAAAATGAGGTGGATCTTGTTTTAGATCATGTATGGGTCATCCAATATTCTTGTTCGTATGATTGAATCGACAATACTTTACCCTTGAATGAATCCATCTTAGAGGCTATCTATGGTCCTGATAGGCCTTGGCACGATATGCATCATCACTCCTATTTCCTCCTAGAGCTTGTTAGGATCAAACAGGATGACTTTATATCTACCTTGAGTGTGATGGTCAATCACACTATGGTTCCATTAGATATGCATGGTATTTATGTCGAAGGAAACATGGAAAATATTTCTCCTACCATAATGATCGACATCTCTCAAATTCCTGGCAAAATTGAGAACGTATATATCGGTGCAAATTTTTCTCCTGAAGAAATTCAGATCTACACCGATCTCTTCAAATGATTTCATGATGTATTCACTTGGTCGTATGAAGAGATTCTAAGGATCAACCCCATAATTTTAGAACATGATATTAATGTTGTGTCCCTTTCTTCACCTAAATGAGAAAAATAAGGATGCTTACAAGTCTAGTTGAGTTATCTAGATAAGACAATAGTGAATGCAAGAGTTAGAAACATCAATCATAAGAAATAAACAAACAACTAAGCTAATAACAATAAAAGAAACTAAACTAGAGTACATAAGGGAAATAGAACAAATAAAACAAACAACATTCATGCCACCAATGGATAAGTTGTATTAGTGGGAAAACACCAAAGAGAAAGGGAGACTTATGGTTCCCCTCTTCCTCCAAGGGAGGGCTCTTGAACCCCCAATGATTGAGCTCTTCTTACAAATAGCAAACTTGAAGGAAATGGTGAAGAAATCCAAAGCTCATTCACTCAAGAGGTGATATGAATGGCTAAATGAGATGGTGCTTGTATGCTCTTAATGAGGAAAGAGGTTCCTTTAAGAGAATATAGGCAGCATAATAATACAAATGAATTCCCT
Source organism: Picea glauca (assembly GCA_000966675.3). Taxonomy (NCBI): domain Eukaryota; kingdom Viridiplantae; phylum Streptophyta; class Pinopsida; order Pinales; family Pinaceae; genus Picea; species Picea glauca. The sequence continues at coordinate 20,060 of JZKD02S1103582.1, forward strand.
TTAATTGTAGTGCACCCATGGCCTCTTTTTATAGAAAATATTTGAGGCATTATTCAACCAGTATTTAGTGTAAACAAGGGGCTCTTTAGGGCACCCTTAGGTCTTTGAGCAGACTCCCACTCAGATTCAGCTCGGATTTGGGTGTCAAATCGACTTGGGAGATGAACCAAAAGTGGCTAGAAGGCCAACCAAAATCATAAATCCATCATTCTAAGGTGTGCACAACTTTTTGTGTCCACAGTCGCACATCGGGTGCATGTGTGCTTTTCTGGCATCATTCGACTGTTGCACGTGCATGTGCTGCCTTTGTATCTTTAGCACATGCTGATTTTTTAAATAGTTGTATATTTTTGTGCCCTTTGGAAATGCATTTTATGGGCCATGGATGAACTAATGAGTGTTTGAAGATGTTGGATTCTTGTAATTATTTGAGAATTAAATTCCAGTGATAACAGATGCCCCCTGATGTGTGAGTTTAGGAGCATACAGATAGCCGAAATACATCAATGTTTCTTCTACTGAGAGTACTTTTGTAAGAAAGAGTGTTGAGGGGAATTTCAAGAGCGACCCATTGGAGGGAGAGGGGAACCTGTAGGGCCCAAACCTTTCACAAGGTGTGGAAAAATAAAACTGTGTACAAATGAGGTGGGCATGCCCCATGCTCGTGTTATGTAACTCAAAAATGTGTAATACAGTAACTGAAGCTATTTGTTGGTGTAGACAACTACAACACCCTTGGGGGCATGCTGATAATAGTAGAGAACAATTCTGATGGTGAAGAAAATCTGAAAAAGAGGTGATGACACCTGTAATAAGTGTTTATGATATGTAGGAATTGATATCCTATGAAATTTCAGAGGTCTTCGAAAAAAAACAACTGCAATAGTCACAAAGTAAGACCCACCACAACATGATAAAGTGTTGAAGTCAAATGTCATGGGGGTCAACAACAACAGAGAGAAATGATGGTTCTCTCTGTGCCATCTGAGACTCCTCATTATAAAGGTAATGAGAGCCAAGATACTATCACCCTTCTGGAAACTATGTTGAGGTCGACAGAAAGGGAGACGCGACGCCATGAAGAAAGGGGCTTCATGAAATCCATAGGATAAAATCAGGAACTGATGAGGAACATGGGCGTAGTCAAGATATGGGGAGACTCAAGACTTCCCTTGGTTGGGGATATTTGTGAAGGATAAGTGGCAACACTCATGAAACTGAATCTAGCATCAGGGGGATGACTAGACTGGGGTTAAATTGTGTTAGAGGCGTGATAAGTGAACAAACTCAGAGATCAGGGGTACATGGATTGTGGGATACTCAGGGTTTATGGACGATGTCAATAGGAGTAGAAGATAAGGAATGCCCCAACCAAGGGTGACATGGGTTACTTTTGCCGGAAAAAGAAGGTCGCCAAAGGTGACGAAAAAAAATGATGTAAAGTCTGGAAACAAAGGTTTTGTACAATTACCAAATGAATAAAGAATAAGTTGGGAGAAATGTACATATACAGAAATGGGTGCCCCAAGACAATATGGATTTGGCCTGTGAGGGCACAAGTTGTTGGGAAAATAGGTGGGGGGTGGGGGCCCTATAGGTGGGTTTCTATATTAGGTAAAATGAATGGAGGATGATCTGTAGATGGGAAAAATGATGGTGGATAAGATGGAGGGATAATGATACTACGGAGGTGCAGTCAAAGGTGAACCGTGATGGGATTACTAAGGGAGTTTGTTATGGGGAAGATATAAAAATGAGGAGAAGGAGCATGCGTCTGATTCTCAGGAATGAAAAGACTATGAGGAATCCCAACCCTAGTGGGTAAAAACAACATGAGTTTCAAAGTTCCAGAGGGGACTATGATCGGGGAAAAATTATGTGGGAGAGAGTGCTACCGGTTGACAGTACTGAAATGCAATGGAGGTGTGAGTACTGTAGAGCTGGATGGGGGGACCCTAGAGGAAAATATCGGAGGGTGTGACTGGGATATGCAATTGATATTCTGAGGGAATGATTACATGCTAGTAGCAATCATATACCTGAAAGGGTCATGCTGGCGGGTGATGACCAAGTACCTGTATACATAAAAAACCAAATACCCGCCATGAACGAGATTTGAAAGTAAAGAATATATAATAGTTATTTGAGAATTTTGAACATGAGCATGCATACCTGAGCGTGATGTGAGAAAAATGCTCCTCAGGGGCAGAGGATGGATGATGGCTTGGGGAATGTGACTATGTATGTGGTGGGAACCTAGTCCCATGGCTGAAGATGGATCAGAAAACGGATGCTCAGAGCTCCTGGAATTGAGTATGGAAGTTTGGTAAAGGGACTATATATAGCTGTAGGGCCCACATTGCGACCTCATTTGTACCTTCTACCGTAGTGGAATGACGAGAGGTTTGAGGAGATATTTGGAGATTCTGGGAGATCGAGCCATCTAATTCAGGATCAATGAGTTTTAGGTTAGTGGTCGTATCCTCCAACATAATAGTTAGGGTTTCTTTTTTGGGTAGGGTTTGTACGGATGGTCGTACATGGGGGTTTTGTGAGGGTGGGCCCCCCAGTGCGTGGGTGATCGAATGTTTCATGCGCAAAAGTGCGCGGATGTAATTTGGAGATCCACACACAGGGGTGCCCAAATGGGGAAAACAGGCATGCATGGAATGCACACCTGTGCAAAGCACAGTAGCACATCCATGTGTGGTTGTGTTCCTGACAGTTGCGCATGTGTGTGAAACTATGGAGTGAACATGTGCGCTAGGATGCACATTTTTGTGTGTGACAGGGGCGCATGGGTGCCCCCCTGTATTTCCAACAGTCGTGCATGAGTGCGCAACTGTGGGATGAACAGGCGCGCATATGTGCATGCTTATGGGGAAAAAAGTCGTGCTTTTGAGGCAAAGTTGAAGGGTGTAAAAACTAATTTTTTTGGATATTTTGGTGTTTTTATGAGTTGTGATGGTTGATCAAATATTTTATGTGTGGATGCAGGTGACTAGTTGACGATGCCTATCCACTAGAGGGAGAGGGACTGGGCATGCCTGAGAGAGACAGTCAGAGATGAGGAGCCGACTGTACATGTTTCTTTGGCAGCTTATGGGCTGCTAAAGTTTTTTGAGTTATCACTAGTGAGGGCATAGTAGTACTTGCTACAGTTCTTGATTTTGATGTGGAGTCTGGATATACAGTGTTTCATTGTTCATATTTTTTGACTGGACTCCCTTTTCGGGGAACCCTTCTACCTGCCGATCCTATGGTACCCAGAGATGGTCGGTTGGTTGACCTAGCCTGGACATATTGTTCGGGAGAGGAATTCATGTTGGGTTCAGTGGTAAGGATTGGGGCGATGGATGACCTGGTGCATCGTTGGGTGACAACGATGATTGTGAGAGTCTATGGGTCTCTCGCGACTCAGTGGATTAGCAGGGGTCAATTGAGGATCATGGAGAGGGCACTGGGGGTGAGCATTTTTCCTGGGTCTTGATGCTACATGCTAAGATGGTGGGGTAGCTCAACAGGTGTTGAGCTACTGACGCATGGGAGATTTCCTTTGGGTCCATATTGGTAGCATGGTTTTTGGATAGGGTGCCCATATTGCGCCCTACAGTGCTATTGGACGCACCTGGTGAGTGAGAGCCGTGACTGAGGTGGTGGGCGACAATTTTGGTTCGCTATGGTGGTGAGGATGGTGGCCATTATTTCATGGCCAAGGCTGCACATGTGTGGCGTCAGATTCCACTGGATCATACTTCGATGCCCGTATAGTGGGGTGGACTTCCGGGATGATCCATATATGGTGCTACCCCTTGGAGAGGTGTTCGATCACAGAGGTATGGTGTGGTATGGTGTTATATTTGATGTTTTGATATTTAGATAATATAACATGTTATTTATGTATAGATGTATGTTGATTCTATCACTTGTTTTTTGTGTGTGCAGATGTGGGACCTTGAGGATGCGAGGTTGATTTGGTCAGAGTGCCTGCACGGTAGGGGCCAGTGAAACCACCATGGGGAGAGCCATGGGCAAGGGAGAGACGGTGACGAGAGGAGGAGCGTGTGAGGATGGATGATGATGATAGAGCAGGCAAGAGACATCATTTCAACGATCTAGGTGCAGGTCTGTCTCATGATCCTTTGGTGGGGGTCAGGGGAGAGTTCAAGGATTTTTTCTGCCGATTAGAGGTGATACTACAGGGAGTGCCCGAGGGTATGGGAGTGTGTATCCAGGATAAGGGATTCTTGGAGCAGTGTGTGGGCCTTCCGGCGAAGTCGCGAATCCTAATCCCTAGAGAAGCTGTAGCAGGGGTGACTGCCCCTAGGACCTGAGGGACCCCTAGCTGGTGGGGCACCTCCTCCAGAGAGATGACCAGGTGTTGGAGCTCTAGAGGCGTCATGAGTGCATCTGTATATGTATTTTTGTATTTATAGAGGCTTGCGAGCCCATTTTGTATATGGTGTTGGGACACTGATTTTGTATTTATAGGGGCGAGGTGGTTCACCTACATACAGAGGTTGTACATGTGCTATTGTTTGTAAACATTGATGGCACATTGACCGATATATATATATATATATATACACATTTTGGGATCTTTGTGATGTTCACATGTGTTGATGTTTTTTGTTTATGATGTCTAATTTATATGTTGTGACAGACTTTTGATGAGTTATGTATGTGTAATGGTAACTTGAAGGGATAAATGCCAATCTAACACTAGGTTAGCCATGCTATCTACTATTTGATTAAATTGCCATGGAATATGTGTAAATGTGATTGAATCAAAATGTCAAGATAAAAGTCTAACTTGCAAGTATTTGAGGAAGAGGCAAGGATTGCGGACACAGTACACATTATTGGGTTGGAGGACAATGAGTTGGAAATCTAATAAGATGCTAAGGTGATGAATATGGAGGCTACTGGCCGCTGCAAGGAGGCCAATGATAACTGTGTATTCTTCTTGGTTGTTGGTTGTTGAGCCCAGGCATATGCCACTGGAGTGGAGCAGTTCATGTGAGGGGGTATAGAGGGCCCAGACAGCTGAAGTGAGATTCTGTTTCCAACGACTAGCTCTGTCAGCATAACCGATGTGGTAGGCCGATGGAGGAGGGATTTGTCAATAAAAAAAATGATAGATTAGATGCAAGGCATGGAGGAAAAAGAATATTAAAAACTCTACATAAAGTGTACAAAAATAAAACGCCTAGTGTAGAATGGCTATGCTCAGGCATAAAATTTCTTTAAGTACAACATGTTGATGGGTTCTTTGAAAGGATGGCCTTTGGGGGAGGCTAGGATGTAGGTGACTTGTGTGAGTCAATGTTGGATGATGTAAGGTCCATGCCATAATGACTCGAATTTTTCATGTCCAAAGTTATCGTGAGTGATATCGTAAGCAAGGACAAGGTTGCCTTCATTGAATGAGTGAAGGTTGACATTGAGATCGAAGGTGGCCTTCGATCATTTTTTGGCTACCTCATTGTTTTATAATGAAGACCGACGGTCTTCATCCAGCGACTCTAAGTTAAAAAAACGTTTCTCTATTGGAGCAGTGTCGGGTAATAGCTCAATAGCAGTGCGCAAGGTGGGAATTTCACACTCGATGGGGAGAGTGGCCTCGACCCCATGGACAAGATGAAATGGTGTGAAACTAGTGGCATTTTTAACTGTCGTGTGATAAGCCCATAGTGTAGAAAACAACATATGGTTCTAGTTGGTCTTATGTTTGTTAACTGTGTGCTGCAACATGGTTTTGAGTACCTTGTTGACCACCTCTACCTATCCGTTGGACTGAGGGTAATATGGGGAGGCAAACTCATGGGATAATCCTAACCTGGAGGAGAGTTCGAAGAAAATTTCATTCTCGAAGTGTTTCCCATGATCTAAGACTAACTGTAGTGGGAATCCAAAGCGGGAGATGATGTGGTTAAATAAAAAATGAACTGCAGTGTTAGCAGTGTCGTTGAAGGTGGGTATGGATTCAATCCACTTGGTGAAATAATTGACTGCAACGATGATGTATTTGTGTCCATTTCTATATGGAGGGTTGCAAGTCATGAAGTCTATGCCCCATTTGAAAAAGGGGCCGACAGGAATGACTGGGTGGAGAAGAGCAGGAGGTGCTCTCGCTTTGTTGGCATATAGATGACATTTGTCACATTGCTTCACAGCATGGATGCAATCATGAAACAATGTGGGCCAAAAATAGTTGGCTCAAATGTTTTTTTGGGCGGTGGACATCCCTGAGAGGTGGACACAATAAGCACCGCTGTGGCAGTCGTTCAAGACTCTATCAGCTTCGTCAATAGTCAAACATCGACAAAGTATGGTGTCAACACCTCGTTGATATAAGATATCACCGATAAGGAGGTAGCAAGGGGACTGGTGCTAAATACGTCGACAATCATCCCTGGAGATGTGGTTTCTAAATTTCTGTGTTCGGAGGTAGACGAAGAGATCACCATACCAAGGATCATCCGAAGGGATGAAAAATAGATTCTCCTCAGGGAAGTCGGTATTTATGGTAGAGATAGTAGTATCAGAAGGGAATGTCGTAATGAGTTCGACAAGGATGAGGGATTTCTTTCTCTTGGGTGTTAAAAATTTGAGGTCGTACTCCTGAAGGATGACAATCCATTGGGCAAATTTTCCATTAATTTGCCGACGACTAAGCAAGTATTGCATGGGGTTGGAATCTGCTACTATCTTGGTAGTTCGAAGCAAGATGTAATGGCACAGTTTCTGGACTGCGAGGAAAAATGTAAGGGCAAGTTTCTCTTCATGATTGTATTTAAAGTGTGGTCTTGAAAGGTTTTTACTAATATAGTAAATGACATGCTACTGATTGTCATCCCCTAATTGGATGAGAACTCCTGCTACAGAGACGACTGAGGCTGATAAGTAGAGGATATAGTCATGGTCATAGTTGGGTGGAATAATCAATGGGGCATTGGAGAGGTCGCTTTGAGATCATCAAAAGCGGTTTGGGCATGTTCATCCAATTGGAATGGGATATCATGATGTAAGAGGCAAAGGAAACCATGTGCCTGAGTGGCGTAATTGGGGAGAAAGCGGCGTAAAAAGTTAGCTTTTCTTTGTAAGCTTTGTAGCTAGCGTAAATTCTGAGGGGGGGGGGTTTCTGTGATGGCTTGGACCTTGAGGGGGTCCACTGTGATGTCGTGTTGGGATACGATGAACCCAAGGAGGCATCCAATGGTGACACAAAATACACACTTGAGAGGGTTCAAGTGAATATTGTACCGACGACACCTGTGAAAGACAATGTGTAAGTCATCAATATGTTGAGTGCATTTCTTGGATCGAGCAGTGAGATCGTCCAAGTAGGCAAGGATTATTTGAGATAGATCATGAAAGATGTATGTCATGGCATGTTGAAAAGTGGCACCAACATTATTGAGGCCAAAAGGCATGACAGAATATGAAAAATTACCCCAAGGGGTAGTGAATGTGGTTTTGTATTGATCGACTGGGTGAATCTAAATTTGGTTGTAGCCAGAGAAACTGTCCATGAAGGAAAAAACCTCATGTCTGGCACAATCATTGATAATTTGGTCGATAAAGAGCATTGGGAAATTGTCTTTGGGATAGGCGTGATTGAGATCGTGAAAGTCGGTACAGACGTGGATAGTGCCCTGTTTTTTGTTAATGAGGACGGGGTTGGAGACCCATGATGTATATGCGATGGGGTATATGAACCCTACAGCGCATAATTTTTCAATCTCGACTTTGATGGCTGTCGCTTTGGATGGGTGCAATGGACTTTTCTTTTTTCGTACAGGTCTAATATCAGGCCAAGTGTCTATACGATGTTCAACAATAGAGGGATCAAGGCTGAGCATCTTTGTGTATGACCAGGAAAAAATGTCCCCATATTCTTGGAAGAGAGCTTTGTAAGCTATGAGTTCTTCGGGAGAGCATGCAGCGTCGATGGTGATTTCCTCTGTGATTCCAGGTTTGATGGAAATATCAATTTTGATGGTGGGGGAAATGTTGTCCATGTTTCCTTCTTCAAAAGAATCGGGGGTAGGGATAGGATTATTGAACCAATCTATGTTCCCTGAGGGGAGAAAATATTTGGTTTCGATTGCATATATGGGGCTTTGTTTGGGAAGTGTAAAGGCTTCCTTTGAGATAAAGAATGCTCTGTGATGGAGCAGATCCCATGGGAAATCGGGTGTAGTTAATTCCTTGAGGATTTCTTCGTCATAGTGGAATTGGCAAGAATATAAGGGACCCATGGGAATAACCATGGTGATTGTCACTATGTGTTTATCTTCTGGTGAAGAGGTAGGGGGAAGGATGCAAGGGGGTTACGCGGATTCGCTCGACATAAACCAAATATCAAGATATTGTGGGTTGAAAATGGTAGTCGGGCATAAAATTTCCGTGGGGAAATGAATTGGAGAATTGGGGGGATTTGGGAGAAAATCCTCCTCGAGACTATCTATGAACCATGGAGGAGTGGGAATTTCCTCAGGCTTGGGGGAAAATATATAAAACATATCCAGCGAGGGAGTAGGGGGGACTACTGGTGTCACCAAAGGTGGGGTGATGGTAGGATTGGGAATAAGGGCCAATTGACAATGCCTATATTCAATGATCATAGGACATTGATATGTGAAGTGATCAAGTGATTCACATAGAGCGCAAGGACATCGCATACGTTCATTGACGGAGGTCATGACATAGTGGATGTCAGTGACATGTGTGTGAGATAATGTGTATGGGAGGGGTTCTTGCTGAAATCTCTGGCATACGACTGATAGCGTCTGCCAAAAGTGAGGTAGAACATGGAAATGGTGGGTGTAATGGTCATATTCGGAACAAATGGAACATGCGAATTTGGTTCCCAGGCCTTTGCCTTCTGTAGGGGATGTAATGGTAGTATTAGGTGAACTAGATGGAATGATGAGTGATGTCATTGCTCGAGGGAGTTGAATTAAATTGTGTATCTTGGGGAGAGATGGGCATTTATTGGTGGGGTGTCTATATCTCTCGCATAGTGCACAAGGAGGTTGAAATTGGGGTGGGAGTGGAGCGGTGGGCTCTTTCTTCTTCCGTATGTCCCCAACAGTAGTAATGGTGCTAGTGAGTGGGGGTGCAGGTGGTGTGGTGGGAGTAAGTATTGGAATCTACATTGGGATTCCTTCTGTTTTGGGAGGGAGGGATGGTTGAGGGACCATATCAGGTGGATGTAGATACCATACTGGAATTTCCAACACCATATTGGGAAGGGTAAGTGTTGAGGCTTCCTGGAAATCTTGTACGCCCGGTGGGGGGTAAAATAAGGGAATTTGAGTAATGGATTGGGGGACTGTCTTCCAAACTGGGATGTGGCCCTGGGGGAGGGTGTAATCAGGAACAGGGAGAGTTGGAGGGTTCTTAAGGTATTCTTGAGGAAGGAGCTCTGTGATGAGTGGGATGCCAGATAGTAAATAAGCCTCTGTGGGAGGAAGGGTATCTCCAGTTTCTATTCTATTGGATGATATGACACATAATCGTGCTGAGGGATGTATGAGCGGAGGTGCTCGATGGTAAGTCCCTAGAAAGGATGGGTCTTTGAAAATTTTGAGACCCATATCGATGAGTGGGTAGGCCTTGGGATTAGTGTGAACAAAGGGTAGGATATTATTGATGTTGGAAGAAGGGTTGGGCTCGTAATGTGACACTTGGTCGATAGTGACAATCTTCCCGTTGTGGGGGAACATCATTGTGTAAAACAAAGAAGAGGCCATAGCCTTAATTGCATACATGTATCTATGCCCAAACAAAATGTTGTAATTGAGTGGAGCATTGATAACTTCAATGTCAATGAGGCTATTCCCCCAAGTTCAAAGGGGACATTTTGAAAGAGCCCTTTGGGAGAGGATGGTCATCCATCATAAGCTCTCAGAGTAATGGCGGATGGTATGAGCTCGAGGGAGCCAAGTTTCTACCATACATTTTTGGACATGATGCATGTGGATGCACCTTCATCAACGATGCAGTGATGAACTGTGATGTTCGAGATTTTAACCGGTATTTGGAAAGTGACCAAAGCGGGGAGACGGGGTTCCCCACTATCAAGATTGAAGGTGATGAGGCAACTATCAACAGGGTTGACTACCCCCAGGGTGAAAAGTAATGACTTCCGTTGAGTAGGACAGGTTTGAAGGACTTCTAAAACTGACATGGCAGTAGGAGATTGTGCCAAGTCATCGACCAGAATATAATTGTGTGCCGCCCTAGCCTGAGGGTTGTTGACATTCTGTCGTAATGGGATGCGGGGAATACGAATGGGGGGTTCAGTATTGGGGCAAGGAATCATCAAAGGTGGTCCAATTGTGACTGGGGATTCTTCCAAGGTAGTAGGAGCAGAGCTAGGGGGTGATTTTTATTGACTACTGCGTGTTTGTAGAAGGACTTCTTCCTCACTAGTGAGGAGGATAGTGTGATTTGTAGGAGTACCTAGGTTTGGATATTGTCCCATATGTGGTGGGGATGGATGCATCTCTTGTTGGGTGTTCATCACCCCTTGGTGTGGAATGGGGTTTTGCAGTACGACAGGGGGTGGTTGTTGTACATATTTTTGTGGGGCCTATTGGGGGGGAGGCGATGCTGGGGGACGTGGTCCATTTCTGGATTCTTTCATTCATTTAAAATCAGAAATTTGAGGGAAATGGTGAGTATAATGGACATAATCACCATAAAGGGCACAAGGGGATTTTTCCAAAGATTTTTGTTGTTCTTCCCTTGGCATTTTTTTTATTACCCCCTTGGGGGTTCTGGTTCCCCTGATTCTAGTTGCCTCGGGCAGGTTGGCTCTGTTGGGGGTGGTTATGGTTCCCTCCTAGTCTTGGATTATTATTGTTTTAGTTGTTTCCTTTATTCTTGGAATTGTTTGACTGATGGGTCCAATTTTCCGTATTCAGCTGTTCAAAGTTTTGATATGGCTGAACAAAGTTAACCCTAGCATGTGGGTGTCCTTGTGGTGAAGCCATGGGATGTGGAGGGCCAGGAAATAGAAAGTACATATTATTTGGTGTCAATGGTCTGTAGGGTATATAGGAAGGTGTAGTTATTTCAATAGTGCTTAGGGTGTAAGCTGAGGTAGAGGGGGTACCAAAACTTGGTTGGACTGCTGGGCATACTGTGGGTGCTAGCGGTGGTCCACTTATGGGTGGAGGAAGGGAAACATGGTATGGTTGTTGATAAGGGGGAGGAGGATAATAAGGAGGTCTGCCATATGTCGATGGATATTGAGGTGTTCAATACAGAGGTGGTTTTTGGAGGTGTGAATTGTGGTGTGTAGTGGTACCAATCAATCCATTCGCTAAGTGAGACATCCCAGGCTTTTCCAAGCTGAATGGAACAGGTCTTGCGGTGTCAGGTATTACTGTATATAAGTATCCAAACTGTGAATAAATGAGTTCAAAGTGTTGAGCCTTTTCGATGGCTTCTTCTTCAGATTGGGGTAAGGTGGCGACCACATCCTTGGCAAGGAAGGAAACAAGTGATTTGAGAAACCAATCGAGGCATTGTTGCTTGGTGGCTTTTGCTTTGCATAGACTATGTTGCCGACGCCATTCATGAATGTGGTCAATGATGTGTGTAGAAGAGGTTTGTTTAAACTCTAAGAGCAGTTCGAGGCCATTGTCATGAAGGATTGGTAGTTGAAAGAAGGTAAAAAATGCTTTGGCCAAAGATTCAAAGGTCACATGGGACCTAGATTTTTGCTTCTACATACCACTTGGTTGATGGGCCAATGAGCATGCATTGGAATACCTCAATCGGACAAAGTCATCCATGATGATATTTGAAGAGCAACATACGTGGAAGGTCATGATATGGTTGGTTGGGTCATCTCCCGCTTTTCCTTCAAACTTGGGAATGTCTGAAGGTAGTTTGGTAGGCATTGTAGGCCATGTGGGGTCATGCAATATAGGATCATTAGTGAGTTTAGTCATATCCAGTATGTTGAGGGAAGCCAAGTATGGCATCTGAGGTGGTGGTGGAGGATTAGTTCCAACCATGGTGTGATTGTTTTGGGTACCTGACCCTTGAGGGGTGCTAGGTGGGGTTGTGCTTCCTCCTGGGGAAGAAGTGTGCCCCTTGCTTCCTTTTAAAGGGAAGTGGGTGGATGGTTGACCTTGGGAAGTGGACCCAAGTAAAGTGGAACCAAGAAAATCGGATCCCAATATGGTAGCACTCATAGGGGTGTGAGAAGGTGGCACCAATGGGTTGGCAAGACTAGGAACTCCCCCTAGAATGGGAGGGAGATTTAGCAAGCGCCTGGAATGATGGGGATTCTCTGGGTCCCCTATGATGTCCGACTAGAAAAGTGGATGTGTGCAAATGGTGATGAGAGCAATAACTGAACATGAGTCTTTGTTATGATTTTTTGGAACTTCACAATATATCTCACAATTGCATGTAATCACAAGATAATCATACATAAATCAATTGATAAAGAAGCATACATGTGGGTAGGTAGGTTTTGTCCATGTGGGAGAACAAAGAAAACAAATGCTCCTGTCCTAAAAGACATAACGTCCTTCCTCTCAAATAGCATTGTACCTTCCAATAGCACTCGATAGTGGGGTCTGAAGCCACTGGAAGAGAAACTAGTGAAGGATGAAGTAATCAGTTATAATGAGGGGTAGAGGGTGCATATCCTGAAAGAGCTGGTGATATTTATCAATAGCCACACAAAATCTGATCAAGATGCAATTGCAGCCCACAACTTCCACCTGGGTTGATGTCCTAAAATTTGGTCACTAGGTACCTCGGTCAAAGTGCGACATTTATATTTTTGGCCTAAGAAATGAGTCACGGGCTGGATCTCGTCCAAGAGGTGGGTGCCTCAAGGGGGGATGCACAGAACAACTGAAACTCGGCCTTCGATCCTTCACAGGTATCTCCCTACCTTATGGTGTTAAGAACACTTGACTTGGAGGATTTAAAGTTCCCTATTTGACAACTTCTACTATTTGAAGATGTGAGAACTAGATAGCGGGGATTTATTTGGATGCCTATCCCCGAGATCCTACCTATACTAAAAAAATTCTTTTGGCACCTCCTATGGAGGAAAACTTAGTGAGTTTTAGAAAAAATTTAGATGTGGTTGTTTTGAGAGATTGGGGGTGTGAACCAATCTCGTTGAAATTAAGTGGGAGTGGATAGTCTCGTCAAGAAAAGGGGTGGGGCGTTTCGAAATCCCTTTGGAGGAAACTTACTTCAACCTCCATGATTTTCTAGATGAAGCTATGTGAGTGAGTAGTGACTTTGTGTTCGAACAAGTGAAAGTGTGCCAAATTTTTAATAAGTTAGGTGTCACCTTGCTGCATGTGGACTTCATGTGGTCCTTACAAGTCTTGATTACCTAATTTACTAAATGTCATTGGTACAACCTTGTGAAATTTTAAAGTCCCTAGAGAACTAGCTTGTGAACATATGGGTCCTTACCAATCCTTTAACTCCCTAGTGTGATTTAATCTAAGAAAGCTTCAACAACTATCCTAGATTGCGGACATGTGGGCATGTATGGGCCCGTTACAAAACCTTTAAACTTCCCTAGTGTTTTAATCTAGGAAAGTAAATTCAAACTATATTATCTTTGTAGCATGTGGGAATGTATGGGCCCATTAAAATTTAAGATGTGTTTGAAAAAATAAACTAAGAGGAGTCTCGAGGGGGTTGTTGTCCTCTCCTAAAGATTTTGTCTTTAAGAGAGATGAAATTGTCCCTCAATCGTTTTTCTAATTCTCAAGATTGCTTTATGGCACGAGAGAAGAGCATACTCAAAGATGGACGTTCAATTTCTAGTCCCAAGTAGTTATATTTGTGATATGGAATGATTCCAACTTATCTTTAATCAAAGCAAGCCATCCATGTGGTAAAATGAAAGAAAAAAGAGAATAAATATGGATTTTAACTCCCCTAAGTGCCTATGTTTTGACTAACCCTTCATGTGGAGAGGGAATATAAGTGTGGTGCATATTACAATTTGCATAGTATCAAACTTAAGAAGGCTATGGGCCCTCAACAGATCACAAAAACCCTTGACAGATGCATGGGTCACAGAGTAGACAAAGGCGTATTGGGCGCCAATGCAAAAATTAAAAACGAATTTTTGGTGGAGGTGCGCAGAATGCACTGAGAAATACAGTGGATTTGGTGCACATTCTCGGAAGACACGCCTGTGGGTTAAAAAACCCATCCACTTTCTATTACACGACCGAGAAGAAAATTTCAGATGAAATTCTGTCAGCTCTGAATTTAGCTTCTTGCAGGCAGACATGGGCCATTTATGGTTCCTGCAAGTTAAATAAACCAAAATGAAGTGCTCAAACAACCCAAATGGGGAGGAAATTGATACTCATCCCCGGTGGAGTCGCCAATCTGTTGCATCCCTTTTGTCACCTAAATGAGAAAAATAAGGACGTTTACAAGTCCAGTTGGGTTATCTAGACAAGACAACAGTGAATGCAAGAGTTAGAAACATCAAGCATAAGAAATAAACAAACAACTAAGTTAATAACAATAAAAGAAACTAAACTAGATTACATAAGGGAAATATAACAAAGAAAACAAACAACATTCATGCCACCAATGGATAAGTTGTATTAGTGGGAAAACACCAAAGAGAAAGGGAGACTTATGGGTCCCCTCTTCCTCCAAGGGAGGGCTCTTGAACCCCCAATGATTAAGCTCTTCTTACAAATATAAAAATTGAAGGAAATGGTGAAGAAATACAAAGCTCATTCACTCAAGAGGTGATATGAATGGATAAATGCGATGGTGTTTGTATGCTCTTAATGAGGAAAGAGGTTCCTCTAAGAGAATATAGGCAGCATAACAATACAAATGAACTTCCTTTAAATATAGTGCACCCATGTCCTCTTTCTATAGAAAATATTTGAGGCATTATTCAACCAGTCTTTAGTGTGAACAAGGGGCTCTTTAGGTCACCCTTAGGTCTTTGACCGCCCCCCCACTCGGATTCAACTCGGATTTGGGTGTCAAATCGACTTGGTAGATGAACCAGAAGTGGGTGGAAGGCCGACCAAAATCATAAATGCGTCATTCTGAGGTGTGCGCGACTTTTTTCATCCACAATCACGCATCAGGTGCATGTGCGCTTTTTCGACGTTATTCGACTGTTGAACGTGCATGCACTGCCTTTCTATCTTTAGCACATGCTGATTTTTTAACTAGTTGTATAGTTTTGTGCCCTTTGGAAATGCATTTTATGGGCCATGGATGAACTAATGGGTGTTTGAAGATGGTGGATTCTTGTAACCATTTGCGGACAAAATTCCAGTGATAACAATTAAGACCTATACAGATGCTAGACCTATTCAACAATGTATTAGAGTTGTTAATCCTAGGAAGGCCCCTGGTATTAAGGCAGGGGTAGAGAAGATACTTAATGTTGGTTTCATCTACCTGGTTCCCTTGAATGGATGGGTTTCCAACCTTGTTCCCGTGAATAAAAAACAAGGAACCAATCGTGTATGTATGGATTTTCGAGACCTGAACAAGGCTTGTCCTAAAGATAACTTCTCAACTCCTTTCATTGACCATATTCTTGATGAGTTCCCAGGAAGCAAAGTATTTTATTTTATCTATTTTCAGAGTATAATCAAATTCAAATCAAACCCGAGGATCAACAAAAGATGGATTTTATTTGTCCTTGGGGTACTTTTGCATACCGAAAAATGCCTTTATGCCTTAAAAACGCCAGAGCAACCTTCCAACATGCCATGACCTTTTATTTTCATGATCTCAAGCATATTGTCGAAGCTTACCTAGATGATATTGTTGCTCACTCTCGTAAGAGAGTATATCACTCCACTCACCTTTGATTAGTATTTGAGAGATGTCGTTACTATTGCATTTGGTTGAACCCTCACAAGTGCATCTTCTACATTAGGTCTGGCCATATTTTAGGATTCTTAGTGTCTGAGCATGGGATCATGGTAGATACTATGAAGGTTGAGGCAATACTTTGATTATCTCCCTCACACAACATTTGACAACTTCAAGGTTTACATGGGAAGGATAATTTCCTACGTTGGCTCATAGTGAACTATGCCAATTTAACTAAGGGTTTCATGTGTCTTTTGAAGAAGGATATTTTTGGATGCAGGTCTAACCAGGAAGAAAGACTAATTTTGGAAGAAAATCATGCGAAAGAAAAATGGAAGGAAAAACAACACGTGTAAGAGAATTAGGCAAAGCATGCATGCAAGGAAGACCTATTGATGCTAGGGTTAAGTTTTTTTCAATGCATTGTAATGGTTGGTGAGATGAGGGTATAAATAAGTAGTACTAGGGGAAATAGAGTTGTAAGAATTGTATGATTCATTAAGCTGGTGAGCTAGAGAAGGAGTAAGTGACTCGATCCCAAGGGTTAGATTATAGGCTGAGGAGACTGGTGTGATATAGTTATCCTCGTAGGGATTGAGGAGCCTATGGGAGGTAAGAAGAACTAAGATTTTAACCATGCGCGACGTGATATATTTATAAAATATAATAAAATCTTGAGAGCCAAATATTTGTGGACGTAGCCCAAGAGGGGGTGAACCACGGTAACACTGTGTTATGTGAATGAATGAATGCATCATTATGTCTAATTAATTTATGAATGTTAGATAAATGAAGAAACTAAGTAGATCTCTTATTCCACATACATGCATAGAATGAATTTTATAACTAGATGTTGGATTGAATGAATAAAGTTGACAATGCACAACCTGAGATCTCACTCAATCTCGGGTTGCAAACACTTGAGTATTTCAGCCACCCATATATCTATCTCAGGTGAGATTACCCAGTACATTTTGTGTACTGCGTTGCATTCTGGTTTACCAAAGGGTCTGACACTTTCAAAGGATTTTGTTCATAAGCTTACTAAATCTGAACCAGGGTCAATCTATGATGGTAAATTAGGGGCATAATACCCCATAAAGAATCCTCAATACTAAAGAAGAGAAAAATAAAACCAACAAATGGTTTTGTTGCCGGTTGTGTGGAAGAAAATGGGACTGAGTATGTGAGGTTGGAGGAATACACGTCAAAAGAATGTTGAATCGGATAACAAGCCATTGAAAGAATGAGAATCTATTAGGGAATGTTGATACCATGGAATCCCACGAAGGTAGAGATAGAAAGCTAGTTAAAGACAAAGGAGTTGGAGTTTGTGTAGAAAGATAACAGAAACCCGAAGTTGACACCACACAAATATCTGGACAAGTACATATTCAACGACTTGCATGAAGTATTTTTCTGCAATTTCTAGAACATATTGCAGGAGTGGATAAAATGATTGAAATACAACCACCCTACAAATCGAATCAAACAGCTAGAGTGGAATCTTGAAGAGTTTGCGCAGTTATAATGAGTTGATAATAAGTTTGCACGCGCAGTATAATTCTGGTTAGACAACATTGTTGCTAGATTTATCATAGAATTTGCAGTAGATATAGTGAAGTCGTAAAATGTGGTTGAAAAAGAGTTCTTAAAGGGACATTGAGGTAGGTAAATCAACTTTTTATATACTTCCATTAAGATATTATTGTATAAAAAAGGTGCAATGACGATGGAGTCATACAACTAAACTTCCCTGCATGCATGGGGGAAGGGGGGAAGAACTAACAGGAGAGGGATAAATGGAAGGAGAAGGGGATAAATGGAAGAAGGAGGAGGCCTTGGAACCAATTATGATGGACAAAGACCATATCAAGAGGATCATGGAAAAAAATGAAAGATGCGCACTGGAGTAACCTACCAATATAAGGTAAACACCAAGAAGAGAGTCGTAGCTATGCGGGAAGGCTTGGCAAGTGATGAAGAGGAGGTAGAGGATCTCCGAGCTATGGATCAGATTGAGGAAATCATGCATGCTACATATGAGAGGAATATGAGAGGTCCAAAAGAGGAAATAGAAGGCAACACTCCTATCCATATCAGTGTTAGTGTGGAACCCATAAACCCATGTGCAACTAATACACCAAAAAGAACACCACCATTTAGACAACCAAATTTCAGGAGAAGGAAGACAACATGAATTACATCTACACAAGGAACAATAATTGGGGGAGCCATTTCATGAAGCAGTATTCAAGTATCTTGATGCAGAACCCCCTTCTCTCCTAGGGGTTTCGTGACTTCACGGTCTAGGATCTTCAAATATTTAAGCTGAATTAGCTCCTTGGGACCTTACTATCCCCCAAATTGATTTAACACAGGCCCCTTTTCTCCTCAAGAATAGGTTCGGTGAGACCCACGAGCTCCTACTAAGCTCATGTTCACTTTTGAAAAGATTCAAACAACATGCAATAGCTCCCTATGCTAGGCCCCTTCCTTTATACGACCATGGGTTGCGACCAGACGCCTACTCAAAGGGCACTTCGGACTTCATCTTCGATCGTTTTCACAACAACAAGATCCAAAACCTCTAAGCCTCAAACTACAAACACAACTGGAATATCGATGGTTCTCACTCCTCTGGCATTCGATGATTGTCATCTTGTCGAAAATTCAGCCTTTGGTTGAATTCACATGTGTACTCCACAAATCCTCTGAGGTGATTCCCCTCCGAAGCATAGGATCCGGGGACACATGTACCCACATGATCAATGTTCTTGATTTTCTTAGGATACCTTCTCTTCGAGAGTTCCTCACCTTTCTGCACCCTCTTTCTTTCGGAGTGCTTACCACCCGAACTTCCAAATTGAGCGCCACATGCTCCTTCTTGATCGATAGTTGAGATCCATCCTTCAGTCCACCTCAGAAAACCTATAGTCAATGCTCTATCGTGTTCTCTCTCCGAGAGTATCAATCCTCTAAAGTGTATCTCCACTCTCCACATGTCCCATTGCTCATCACCGCCTCCTGTTGATTTCGACCCTCAGGACATGTGACCTTTGGGACTGTATCCTTCCGTTCCCCTCGAAGTGTCCTTCTTCCAGAGTGTGCAAATGTACACCATGATCCCTTCCATATCCAATGTTCTCGATTTACTTTTCCCTTCATGACTTCATGAAGTTTTTTCTTTGCTCCATGCCAATCTCCTAGAGCTCTTTCTCCTGAACCTGCTTATCCTTCCCCACCTGTCCCTCCAAACGATGGATGGTCCCGATCCACTTTGGGACTTCAGTGAGTCCTCACTCCTTGCACATAAAAAAGGTTAAATTTACATGCACTTACTTGGATCCAAGGACTATTGGTCCTCCATGCTTAGAACCGATGGCTTGGATCTAGCTTTCTCCTCTGCGTTCTCCTTCTGGTGTCTATATGTGGGATTCAACGATCCATATATTATCCCCTAAAACTGATCTAACGACTGCTACAACTTCTCCACTTGAGCTTTGGATTTCTCCCGAGATTGGTAAATTTTGTAAGTGTTCAAAGGTTTCGGCCCTTGAACCTTCTCCTTCAAGGATGTCTACTCGACCTTAGATTGCATTTTGAAAATTCCACTCCTCCTTTTCTTCCATTATCACTGGAATTTTTTCTGCCAATGGTTACATGAATCCAGCATTTCCAAACAACCATTAGTTAATCCATGGCCCAAACAATGCATTTCCAAAGGGAACAAAACTATACAATTGGTTATAAAATCAACATGCACTAAGAATTCAAAGGAAGTGTGTGCACATGCGCCAGTCGAAAACCCCATAAAAGCACACATGCACCCGATGCACGACTGTGGACACAAAAAATAGCACACACCTCGGGACGATGCATTTATGATTTTGGTCGGCCTCCCACCCACTTCTAGTTCAGTTCCCAAGTCGATTTGACCCTCAAATCCGAACTGAATCTGAGTGAGGGGCTGGTCAAAGATCTATAGATTCCCTAAAAGGCTCCTTTTTCACACTACAGACTGGTTAGATAATGACTCAAAGATTTGCTATAAAAAGAGGCCATGGGTGCACTATATTTCCAAGAATCTATTTGTATTGTTATGTTGCCTATATTCTCCTGTAAGGAACCTCTTTCCTCATTGGAGAATATAAGCATCATCTCATTGAGCTATTCACATCACCTCTTGAGAGAATGAATTTGTATTTATTCACCATTTCCTTCTAGTTTTCTATTTGTAAGAAGAGCTCAATCATTGGGTGTTCAAGAGCCCTCCCTTGGAGGAAGACGGGACCCATAAGTCTCCCTTTCTCTTTGGTGTTTTCCCACTAATCCAATCTATCAATTGGTGGCATGAATGTTTTTTATTTTTTGTTATATTTCCCTTATGCACTCTAGTTTAGTTTATTTCATTGTTATTAGCTTAGTTTTTTTTTTATTTCTCATGCTTGATATTTCAAACTCTTGCATTCATTTCTATCCTATCTAGATAGCCCAACTGGACTTGTAAGTGTCCTTCTTTTGCTCACTTAGGTGACAAAAATGATACAAAATATTCGTGACTTCGTTGGGGATAGGTATCAATTTCCTCCCCATTTGGGTTGTTTGAGAACTTATTTTTGGTTTATTTAACTTGCAGGAACCATAACTCGCCCATGCTTGCCTGTAAAAAGCTAAATTTGGAGTTGAGCTGAGAGAATTTCATCCGAAATTTTCTTCCTGGCCGTGTAATAGAAAGTGCGTGGGTTTTTAACCCACGGGCGCATCTTCCGAGCACGTGCGCCAAACTCACTATGTTGCTTAGCGCATTCTATGCACCTACGCCAACAAGTCATTTTTTATTTGTGCATTGGCACCACATGCACCTCTGTCTACTCTACGACCCATAGATCTGTCTAGAAATTCAAACATTGTAAGGGTTTTGTGATGTGTTGAGGGCCCACAACCTTCTTAATCTTGATTCTATGCAAATTGTAATATGCACCACACTTATATTCCCTCTCCACATGAAGGGTTAGTCAAAACATAGGCACTTAGGGGGTTAAAATCCATATTTATCCTTCTTCATTTTTTCTTTCATTTTTCCACATGGATGGCTTGCTTTGATTAAAGTTAAGTTGGAATCATTCTACATCACATATATAAACACTTGCATTGGGAACGGAAATCGAACATCAATCGTAGAGTATTCTCTTCTCTCGCACCATAGAGCAATCTTGAGAATCAGAAAAATGATTGAGAGAAGATTTCATCTCCCTTAAAGACAAAGTATTAAGGAGAGGAAAACAACCCCCTCGGGACGCCTCTTAGTTCCTTTTTCAAAACACATCTTAAATTTGTAATGGGCCCATACATTCCCACATGCTACAAAGATAGGATAGTTTTTAATTTAATTTCTTAGATTACATCGCTAGGGGAGTTTAAAGGTTTTGTAACGGGCCCATACATGCCCACATATCCACAATCTAGGATAATTTTTTGAAATCTTTCTTAGATTAAATCACATTAGGGAGTTAAAGGATTGGTAAGGAACCACATGTCCACATGTTAGTTCTCTAGGGACTTTAAAATTATGTAAGGTTGTACCAATGGTGTTGGCATAAGGGCAGACCCAGGGTTCAACGCTACAAAAACACACCAACAAAACCCTAACTACTAGCCCTTTCGACAACACCTGCAAAGTAGATGAAGTCTCACCGGAGGTAGAGGCAGGGGTGGTTGCAGGACTTAGATGTCTGCAACCTTAGCTGGGACACAGATATGTGATTCTAACACTTAATAGAGAACTTAGTAGTTATTATTCATCAATATCCAGTTCTTAGTTACAACATAGTTAAATCCTACTCTCAGCGTAGATAAACCCTACACTATAGAGAACCACAGTACTCATCCAGATCTAATATATTTAAGAACATATTTATATAGGTCATATATAACATCCATCATTAAGCAATAAGAATCCAAAGATCTATCTATCATTCATGAATATTAAATAACTAAGAAAGTAAACATACAAACACATCAATACATCACACAAAGCATAGAAACAAGGCATGTACGTGGTTCATCCCCAACCTGGGGCTACATCCACCAACTTTTCTCCTCTTTATTATCTCTAGTCAAGCTCTTTACATGAAAATAGCATCCAAATCCTACTCTGCAGAAGACAGGAGATTTGCGCACACTCCGTCAGATCCTCCTTCGAGCTAGGGTACAACACCAAGCCTTCACACAGTCTCTTACAGTTACATGCACTTAGCCTTGCAAGCCTCACACAGTGTGCACAAAGCACTTACAACTCTTGATCACATATATCAAACACTAACACTTAGAACATATCACATAGATGCCTCTTCCCTCCTTACATAGCCTAGACATCTATTTATATTACAAAATTGGGCCTAAACATGGGTAAACCCATGGGCCGACATTCCCATATTCGTTGCATAATCCCAAAACCAAAAAATCCCTAAAAAGGGTCTGAGATCCCGTTATCTCCACTTCATCTTGTGCTCCACCTTCAACATCCTATCGAAGTCCCAAAAATAGGTCAAGCATGACCAAGAATCCTCAAAACTTGGTCAAGGGACAAAAGAACCCCAACACTCACCTGTGACTCATCTCAAGTCACTCTGATCTGGTTAGTTTTTCTTCAAAAGCCTCGATCTTGGCTTGAGTTGCTTCGAGTTGTTATTGTGCCATGGCCTCCTGTTCAATGAACTCTTGGATGACTGCTTCGTTGATAGGTCCCTCTAGGCATTGTTTAGCTACAATGACGACTTTCTCCAGTTTTTCTCCACGACCTTTGATCTCTGTGAACAATTGGATAGCCTCATCCTGTACAGGTTGGATCCTCTAAGATACTTCCATAAGTATGCTCCGAATGGTGTGGACCTGCTTTTGGGTGGTGCACTTCTCCTGGGATCACTTCATTATTTCCACAGCTGATAGGGGCTTCAAATGCGCTTGTATTATCTCTGCTTGCTGCTTTGCTTTCTGGAGCTATGACTCTAGTGCCTTTGATTCTGGATTCTCAGTGAGTTGCTCATACATATGGGCACTGTGATCACTCAGTTTCTTGCATTCCATGGAAAGGACTTTGATTCTTTCAACTGCACTCCGGGTAGTTTCTTCTCTTTGATCCCTTACATTCTGTAGGGTGTCAGGCATTGTGAAGAGCTCTAAGTATGCTATTCTCTATTGTAGATATTGGATAGATTTCGTGAGCTTCTCTACTTGATTCTTGACTTGGTCTTCTTCCCTTGGTTCTAATCTTGTCACAGAGCGAAGTGCTCTGTTGACTGCTTCTTTCACTTTGATTTTCTCTGTGAGCAACTATTCTTTTTCTTGTTGCATCGGTGCTTTATCATATTCAAACTTGACCTGGAGAGAAACCTTCTCCTATTCTGCAACTCTACATTTTTCTACGATTATGCCTTGCACTTGCTTCAAGGCCTGGGTGTCTTGTTCTATTTCATCTTGTGCATGCCGAAGGTGAGCTTCGACTGCATCAGCTAGTCAGTGGAGTTGGGCTGGCTCATCTCCCAACTCTAGTTCTCCTGATGGCAGGGGTGCAGTGGAGACTACATGACTGGACTAAAGGGCTTGTTGTACTCCTTATATTTCGACCTCAATTCTATCATACATTTCCTCCTTCTTGGCTTCTTGTTTCTCAATGATTTCCAAGGAAGCATTGTTTAGAGCTGCAATGATGAAGTCAAAATCATCGGTAGTGAATACAGTCTACATCTTGGTCATGGTGGCTCTCGATTTCTTTTGGGAAGAAGGTTTCTAGGGAGAAACTTTCCTCTTCTTCAAAGGATAAGCCTCATTTCTAGACGGTGTTACTTCCCCACTTTTGTTCAGCTTCCTTTCCATTTATCTCTTCGACTTCGTCATCACCCCCTTGGTCAGGTGATACTTAAGTAGTCTTTCCTGAGGTGTTTCTTAAGTATTGGACCTCTTCAGTATTCTTCCTTCTACTGGTTCTGGGTGTGTTCTGTTCTTTGTGAGTGGCCTCCGAGCTGTGCAATTCAAGGTCAGACATCTATGCAAGGTTACCAGGGATAAGGAGGTCTGCGGACCAGTCCTTAGTGATCTCCTCAAGTTCCTCTTTCACGATTTTGTAGTATGACTGAAGATGCTCCTTATGTTCATCGACTCGTGCTGTAATGTAGATGAAGTGTCAATCTGCACGGAACTACATTAGGGGTCGGAACCTCTGTAGGGTGTTCGGAGTCATGCAAGGTTCATCTTCAATGGATCTCTTCAGTTGAAGGTAATATGTGTGGAAAATAACATTCGACTGCCACTGTTTTCTCATATCGCTTGAGTACCAGAGCATGGTGAAATTCGTAGCAAGCGGCTCGAACGACTCAATATCTAAGAAGGTCGCACCTTCCGATATATCCCAGGCAACAAATGTGATGAGGATCAGGAGCTAGCTAAAGTGAAAGTCGTAGCCCTGATCACGTGCTTCGCGACAATCTAGTTACAACTGATTAACTAGGTACTTCTCCCATTTCATCTGTAGGCCTTCCACGCACTTCCCTGCGAGGTCAACGACAAAGCCTGTGACCTGCGTGGGTCTGTTCTTCCTTGCTAGTTTTATTGGCTATTAACTGGCATGCTAGGTGCACTACACCATTCTGTATAGAAGCTACCTTGTAGCCTCGCATCCCCTTCTCAACATCATCATATGTATCCTTGATATTCTGTGCTAGTGTGCAATCTGTGGCTTTTCCTGGATAGAACTCTTGCGGGTTGGGTCCTTGCATACTTAATCCAGTGATCGTATGGATCAATGTTAATCGACTGTGATACGATGGTCTATCCATAAGTAGCCACCATGGTAACATGAAAGTAGAAACTTGACATAGGCATTGACTTCCAGGTGCCTTCCAAAGTGTGGGATTTACATTACATGTAACAGGGTGGACTGTGCGAGGTTCATCATCCACGGATGGGTGATTCTCTTTGAGTTATTCCCCTTCATACTGGTCAAGTATTTATATGGGGAAATCATACTATATTTCTTGCGATCTCCTAGGTTGAAGTCGCTTAACTTCAACATGGAAATCTTGTCATGTTGAGCTTGAACTGCGCGTATCCCCTTCGGGAGGTACACAGTAACCATGGTGTACTTGAAATATCTTGGCACACTATCACGACTCACCGCACCGACCAGAGGTGGGATGTAGTCGGGAAATATGGTCGGGATCAACTTCAAATTTTCTAGGTCATCTCTGTGTTTGGTTCTCTTTTCTGCTAATGGTTGGGATGGTCTGGCTCTGTGAGCAGTCGATGGAGAGGCTTGCACTCCTCTTGTCAAGGATGCATGTACACCCACGAACATTACTCTTTCAGACATGACTCTCTCAGTCATGAGTTCGATGAGTACTTCCTTCACAGACTCTTCGACTGCGCTAAGTTCTTTGGACATACATGCTCATGGTTGAATATATTGGGTTAGAAGAGTAACTAGTCAATGCAACGAATGGATGGCAAGAGAGAGATGATCACTGTGCTAAATCAACTGTTCTGCGGGCTTAGATAATAATAGTTTGAAAAAGTGTTCTCGGTGCATGGATCAATAGAATAAATATATAACTTGGCAATGGATCTCTTGCAATGGGTGAGAATCCCTCATTAACTCATCTCTGTCCATTATGGCGCGGTCCCAATGGTCTGGTGGCGAACTTTTTGCCCATAAATTCCTTTCTACCCATTTGGGTTGTCATTCTAACGTTTATACTATTCTCAATGGATATATTTCTTTGCCATGGCGAAGTGCCATGTGAGGTTGTTCTGATATCCTGACGAAGTTCCAATTTTGTAAATTTTTCTTCTGCGAAGTTCCCTCTGGAACATTCTGTAACTTTTCGATCTTAGCTCTCTTCTTACTTAGCTTTCTAGCCTTTTTCTTAGTGAGTTTCGTCTCAGTATTCCTTTTTCCATTCTTATTCTTATCTCCTCTTGGCATAGTAACCTCGCATTGTTGAGATTCTTTCCTAGAAATCAAGGTTAATACTTCATCTGTATCTGGAATAGGTACTTTAGTCTTTTGTGGGTCTTCTAGTGTTCTTCCTACTTCGACATCCAAGTCTCTGGTTTTAAATAGCTTTGTTTGATTCTCATGTTCTTCAATCAAGTGGGCGATCTTCCTAGTCATGAAATCTTTCAACTCTTGCTTCTTTTATTCTAAGACTTCTTCTTCCTCCCTTCTGGCCCAGTCTCTTTCAATCCAAGGTTTTCCTAGTAACATAGAAAATGTAGCATTGTTCTCAATAAATTTGACAACTTCAAATTCTTCCTTTGTCGAAGTTCCATTGGTACTCATAGATATCTGGGTGAGTTTTCCACATAGGTCTATCATATTTCCTCTGAATAGTCCTATTCCTCCCAATGAAGGAGTCATAGCAAGCTTTCCTAAAGTTTCCCAAGTTATTTTTGTCCTAATATTCATCTATGTTTCTTCATCCAAAACAAAGTCAATGTCGAAGTCTCCTATTCTTGCTTCTATGTACTCTTTTTCTTTGAAGATCTTTGATAAGATGACATGTCGGTGGTCATTCAAGGTTTCTTTCATCTGTAGCAATACTTTCTCTGATTCTTTTTGGGGTTCTTCTATGGTTTCAGTTGCTTTAACTTTCTCATGGTATTTTTGTCTCATATTCATCCTGTCAACCTTAGTAATCATTCTAGGGAAATCCAATGCTTCATGGTCCATAGTGTTGCAACAAAGGAAACTAGGTCTTCTACTAGGGAATTCCTTAGCTAGATATCCTGGTCTTCTGCAATTGTAACAAAGGGTTAATCCTCTCTTTATTTTAAATGATCCCTAGCCTTTCCTGTACTGCGTGCTAGGATCATAGTAGCTAACATTCAAAAAATTCTTTCTAGGGTCCTGCATCCATTTGTTAGTCAAAACATTCTCTCTATGCATATGTATAACATATTTTTCACTATTCTTATCAGATATACTTATATCAAATATTTGTTCATATATCAGTGCCCTAGTTTTCAAGCTAGGACATAATCTATCAATCATACCTAGATCCATACTCTAGAAAAAAAAAATTCCACTTATCTTACTTCTACAGAGCACAAAGCTTATAGATCTTACCTCTTTAGTCTCACTTTCACCTTTATCAGGGCACACAACTCCCAGATATTACCTCTTTTCTTCATATATGACCATTTTTCTTCAAATCTGACCCTTCCTCTTGGAACATAGCTCCACAAATCAAGTAGTACTGCGTACTATGGAAAGATTTCTATGCACAAAGCTTTTCTCTTTTTCAGTTCAGATCTTCGCACAAAGCTCATCTTTCCTCAGTTCCCAACAATCACAGTTTCAGGTCCCGGCAATAGAACCATTTGTTGGCACAAGGGCAGACCCAGGGTTCAATGCTACAATAGCACACCAACAAAAACTTAACTACCAACACTTTTGGCAACACCTGCGAAGTAGATGAAGTCTCACCTGAGGTAGAGGCAGGGGTGGTTGTAAGACTCAGATGTCTGCAACCTTATCTGGGACATAGATCTATGATTATAACACTTAACAGAGCACTCAGCAGTTATCATTCATCAATATCTAGTTCTTAGTTACGACACAGTTAAATCCTACTCTCAGCGCAGATAAACCCTAAACTACAGAGCATCATAGTATTCATCTAGATCTAAGATATTTAAGCACATATTTATATAGGTCAGATATAACATCTATCATTAAGCACTAAGCATATACATATATATCTATCATTCATCTATATTAAAGCACTAAGCAAGTAAACATAGAAACACATCAATACATCGCACAAATCATAGCAACACAACATGTATGTGGTTCACCCCCACCCTGGGGCTACGTCCACCAACTCTTCTCTTCTTTATTATCTCTGGTCAAGCTCTTGATAGGCACATAGCATCCAAATCCTACTCTGTAGAAGACAGGAGATCTGTGCACACTTCGCCAGATCTTCCTTCTTCGAGCTAGCGTATAACACCAAGCCTTCACACAGTCTCTTATAGTTACTTTCACTTAGCCTTGCAAGCCTCACACAGTATGCACAAAGAACTTACAACTCTTGATCACATAGATTGAACACTAGCACTTAGAAACATATCACATAGATGCCTCTTCCCTTCTTACATCATCTATACATCTATTTATATTACAAAATCGGGCCTAAACATGGGTAAACCCATGGGTCAACATTCCCATACCCGTTACATAATCCCAAAACCCAAAATGCCCTAAAAAGGGGATGAGATCTCGTGATCTCCGCTTTGTCTTTCTCTTCGCCTTTGACAACCTGTCGAAGTCCCAAAAATAGGTCAAACATGACCAAGAATCCTCAAAACTTGGTCAAGGGACAACAAATGGCATCTAGTAAATTAGGTAATCAAGACTTGTAAGGACCACACGAATTCCACATGCTGCAAGGTGACACCTAACTTATTAAAAATTTGGCACACTTTCACTTGTTCACACACAAAGTCACTACTCACCCACATAGTTTCATCTAGAATCGTGGAGGTTGAAGTAAGCTTCCTCCAAAGGGATCCTGAAATGCCCCACCCTTTTCTTGACGAAACTATCCACTCCCACTTAAATTCAAGGATATTGGTTCACACCCCCAATTTCTTAAAAAAACACATCTAAATTTTTTCTAAAAACTCACTAAGTTTTCCTCCACTGGAGGTTCCAAAAGAAATTTTTTAGTCTAGGTAGGATCTTGGGGATAGACATCCAAATAACTCCCCGTTATCTGGTTCTACAGCTTCAAATAGTAGAAGTTGACAATAGGGAACTTTTAAATCCTCCAAGTCAAGTGTTCCTACACCATAAGGTAGGGAGATACCCATGAAGGGTCGAAGGTCAAGGTCCAGTTTTTCTATGCGTACCCCCTTGAGGCACCCACCTCTTGGATGGGATGCATCCCGTGACCCATTTCTGAGGTTGAAAATCTAAATGTCGCACTTTGACCGAGGTACCTAGTGATAAAATTTTAGGACATCTACCCAGGTGGCAATTGTGTGCTGCAATTGCACCTTGATCGGATTTTTTGTGGCTATTGGGAAATATCACCAGCTCTTTCGGGATATGCCCCCTCTACCCCTCATTATAACTGATTTTTTCATCCTTCACGAGTTCCTCTTCTGGTGGCTTCAGACCCCACTATTGACTGATATTGGAAGGTCCAGTGCTATTTGAGAGGAAGTAAGTTATGCCTTTTTAGGACACGAGCATTTGTTTTCTTTGTTCTCCCATGCGGACAAAATCTACCTACCCACATGTATGCTTCTTTATCAATTGATTTTTGTATGATGATCTTGTGATTACATGCGATTGTGAGATATATTGTGACGGTCCAAGAATTGTAACAAAGACTCTTGTTCATTTATTTCTCTCATCACAATTTGCACAAATCCACTTTGCTAGTCGGACACCTTAGGGGACCCATAGAATCCCCGTCATTCCAGACGCTTGGTAAATCTCCCTACTATTCTAGGGGAAGTTCCTAGTATTTCCGACTCATCGTCTCCCCTTTCTCACAACCCTGTGAGTGCTACTGTCTTGGGATCATCTTTGCTTGGGTCCACTTCGCAAGTTCAATCGTCCACTCACTTTCCTTTACATGGAAGTGGGGGGGAAACCTCTTTCCAAGGAGGAAGTACAACCCCACCTAATCCCCTTCAAGGGTCAGGTACACAAAAAACTCACACAATGGCTGGAACTAATCCTTCGCCACCACTTTAGATGTTGTACTTGGCTTCTCTCAACATATTGAATCTAAGAAAACTCACCAATGATTCTATATTGCATGACCCCACATCGCCTACAATTCCCACCAAACTATCTTCAAACATCCCCAAGTTTGAAGGAAATGCAGGAGACAATATCCAAACCCAGACACTTCTACAGATCACACTATCCTCCTCACAAGCAAGGAATAAGTTCTTCTACAAATGCACAGTCGTCAATACAACGCACTCCCTGATTCCTCTCTCACTACCTCAGAAGAAGCCCCAATCACAACTAGACCACCTCTGATGATTCCACACCCTAATACTGAAACATCCCCTTGTATTCCTCTCATCCCATTATTATGGAATGTCAACAACCCTCAGGATAGGGTGGCACACAATTATAGTATGGTTGATGACTTGGCACAATCCCCTGCTGCCATGTCAGTTTTAGAATTCCTTCAAAACTGTCCTACTCAATGAAAGTCGTTACTTTCCACCCTAGGGGCAGTCGACCCTACTAATAATTGACTCATAGCCTTTGATATTGATAGTGGGGAACCTCATCTCCCCTCTCTAGTCTCTTTCCAAATACCTGTTAAAATCCGAAACATCACAGTTCATCGTTGCATCATTGATGAAGGTGAAACTACATGCATCATGTCCAAAACCGTATGGAAGAAACTTGGCTCCCCTGAGCTCATACCATCTGCCATTACTCTGAGAGCTTATTATGGATGAACATCCTCTCTTGAAGGGATCTTTCAAAATGTACCCATTGAACTCGGGGGAAAGACTATCTGTTTCAGGATAAATCTGTGAGTGCGGACACAAACCGATCTCCCTAGATCCACCTGTATCTAGAACAAAACAGGACAGAATAATACACTTTCCCTAGATCTAGCCTATTGAATGAACTAAGAAGTAAGGATTATGGACATACCTTATGAATGCTTTCCTTATATCTCTGTTGTTC
>JZKD02S1103582.1:50676-72512 GCA_000966675.3 Picea glauca
ATCACACCACACCAAGTAAAAATTCTGCCCATAATCATCCATATTTGCACCTGTCAATCATTTCACTCATTTTTACATTAGTGATTAGGGTTAAATAAAGAATAAACATAAAAAATCCACTTTTGATATGGTAAAAAGTAATAAAATGAACCAAAAACAAAATTTACCATACCATTTTCACATTTTACCCTTTGAGTGCCAAAAAACCCTCTTTTTACCTCTATCTTTGGTGTCGAATTCCAGGAGTTGCGGGAGACCATTCGAAGTGCTGTCAACGATATTTTGGTAAGTGCCTCATCCCTTATCTTTTCATGGTTCAAAATTATATTTTCATTGGTTAAAAATCAAGTTTTAAGTCAATTTTTTGAACCTTATGCGCGTGGGAGCATTCTCGCAGGTGGCCCATACGGGGCCTACGAGAATGACCCATTCTCGCAGGTGGGTCATGGGCCACCTGCAAGAAGTTCGTACTGTGCGAAGCAGGTCACCTACAAACAACGCAAAATCAAAAAATTCTTGTAATGTTTAGCCAATTGCCAGATTTTTATCATGAATAAGATCACTCACTATGTTTGTGTGTTGTTTTAATGCAGGTTTCTAGTCACAATCATGGTTTTAGAGTGGCAGGAATGAGAGCACGAGGAGGATAATGCTAATGTGGAAAATCATCCTCCAACTATTGCTGCACTAAGAGACTGTGGTCTCTTAAAGTATTTCCACGTCCCGGGCATGAGAGCCCAAGTTCGATTGTTCGAATACTTAGTCTGAATGTGGGATCCAGACCAACAAGTGTTCATCGTGGGAGATCATACATTGACCATCGATATCGAGGATATCTATTTCTTGACTAGGTTATCTAGACGTGGATCCTATTGCAGTTTGTCTGGTAGCAGAGAAGGGGGTCTAAAAATGAGTGAGTATTGTAACCAGTACTGCGTGCCTGAGGCTGAACGACAAAAAGGAAAAGTGGCAATTTGGGGAGTGACCGATTTGACTCTCCATACCATTCTCTTTACCATTGCTCGAATGGCGGGAAGTGTTGCTCCGCATATGGATTTGAAAATCTATTTCCAGTACGCCATCGAGTGTACTGAGCCCCGGGTATTCAACTGGGCTGACGCAGTATTACGCAATGTCAAGAAACAATTGACTAAGTGCAGGCAAGGAGGTCTGAAGAAGTTTGGTTATGGGTCTCTGTTAGTGTCCTTCTTCTTGGAGAGAGTCCTGATATTCCATCTACAGGCTGAGTGGGATCTTCCTGGTCCCAGAGATCTGAGGATGTTGCGGTGGTGTCGGCTTATGGCTCGACATGTGGCAGGTCCCATTGTCAAATATGACAATGTTTTCTTCGACTAGTTGTAGACTCAGATGCTGATGGTGGATGACTATGCCTACATTGGGCTGGATTTCAGAGGAGATCCTGATATTGCACTTCCTGAAGATGCACAGTGGGGATACCTCGATAAGAAGTACACAAATTTTCTTGTTTTTGAATGTTTTTGGATTTTTAACCATATTTAAATGTTTTTTTTTATAGTTTTCCCTGAAGATTAACACCAAATTCTTGTTGATAACACAGACATTGGACCATACAGACCTGCTAGCAGTTCTCCTATCCAGTGGCGAGGAGAGGCAGCAGTAGCAGTTCCACAGTACGCCGAGGACTATCTGACAGTGGAGCAGAACTTAGAGGGTCTGATGGAAAACGTTTTAGATATGACTCTGGAGGAGATTCCACGACACGATCAGCATCACACTGTGGGAGTCTCTGCCTCTATGGGTTGACTACTCCATAGAGTTGCTAGGACATTAGTGTGCTATCATGAACATCATCCTTGATGTCATTATGTAGAAGCTGTGAGCTTCAATTTTGATATTTTGGTCTTCGGACACATTTTGTAAAAACAAACTTTGATCGTTATATATATATATATACACGGCTTCTACCGACTTACTTTACATTGTGTACATTTTAATGTGTTTGATTTATAAGTGATTTAAATGCCTGTCCAATACATAATTAGCTAAATCATTTGTCAATGTATTAAGAGATCTAGGAATGTGTTGATATTCAATATAATCAAAATGTCGTTCCAAGAGGTGAATCCACAAATATACCCTTAATAAAGTAGGACTTTGAATAGAATATACATTACTGCGCTGTAATACTACTAGCTGCGAGTCAAGTCGCACAACCAAATGACAAATTCCAAGAGAGATAGCATCCACCAATAATTCAACAATGGCGCTATACTCTGCGATGTTGTTGGTTGCCCGGCCGAGACATACACCTCGTAAAGATATAAGCTTGTTTTTTGGGGCATATATTTCCCATGCAACAGAAGCTAGGTTCCGAGTACTACGGCTAGCACCATCAGCGAAGCCAATATAAGGTAGCGAATACTTTGACATCTGGCAATCAAACACAACGTCACGTAAGGGTAGAGACCAGATAACGTCAAAATCAAACTAAAGTAACACACACAGTATGATACATAAAATACAAGTACTCATGCACAAATGACTTATGCATAGTACTTCTTTAAGTACAACCCATTCCTGGGTTCACTCAAAGGTACACCATCATAATCCACCAGCTCATACGCTCATTTTTCCAAAACTTTGCTAACAATGTAAGGCCCACGCCACATTGGTTCGAATTTCCCAGCTCCTACGACATCTTTATCTTGTTCATATAGAAGAACAAGATCTCCTTCGGAGAAGACACGAGGTTTGACATGCTTGTCATACTGTGCCTTAACGCGTTTCTTCTGGGCTTCTATTACAAGAGTAGCGTCACGGAAAGTCTCGTCTAATCACATCAGATACAACAGATGTTCCTCTTCAGCAGAAGTGTTGGGTAAGAGTTCTATAGCTAGCTTCAAAGAAGGTATTTCAAATTCTATTGGCAGAATGGCTTCCATGCCATAAACTAATCGAAAAGGTGTAAATCCTATGGCAGATTTAACAGATGTCCAATATGTCCAGAATTCCGAAAATAACATCGTATGCCAGCTAGTTTTATGGATTCCTATCATCCGTCGAATCATAGTTATAAGAACCTTATTGATGGCTTCAACCTGGCCATTGGCCTGTGGATAATAGGGTGTTGAGCTATCATGGCGAAGGCCCAACTTCTCTATAAGTTCAGACATCATATAGTTTCTAAAATGACTACTGTGATCGGTAATGATAGCCCGAGGAACACCAAAACGAGTGATGACATGGTTGAAAAGAAATAACGCTATAGTC
Source organism: Picea glauca (assembly GCA_000966675.3). Taxonomy (NCBI): domain Eukaryota; kingdom Viridiplantae; phylum Streptophyta; class Pinopsida; order Pinales; family Pinaceae; genus Picea; species Picea glauca. The sequence goes on from JZKD02S1103582.1 coordinate 53,929, forward strand.
TTCCCAGTATTATCAAAATTCGGCATTGCCTCGGCCCACTTAGTAAAATAATCAACAGCTACAATAATATAACCATGCCCCCCGGCCGAGTGAGGGTGACATGTCATGAAATCAACGCCCCATTTAGCAAAAGGACCTACTGAGACTACAGGATGAAGGGGAGTAGGATGCGACCGAATCTTTTGATTGTAGGTCTGGTAGGCATGACACTTCTGAACAACAGTAATGCAGTCCTTGAACAAGGAAGGCCAAAAGTAACCTGCACGTAAGATCTTCTGGGCAGTAGTAGACCCAGACATATGACCACCACATGCTCCTGAATGGAAGTCATTCAAAGATTTCTCAGCTTCGTCAAAAGTCATACAACGCCTAAAGACAGAGTCAATGCCTCGATGGTAAAGAGTATCGTCGAGAATAATATAATGACGTGCTTGATAACGGACACGACGTCGTTTAGCACTAGACAAAGTCGGTCGAAAAGTTTGAGTTTGGAGATATATAATGATATCTCCATACCAAATATCGTCAGTACTGATAAGGAAAAGTGACTCGTCAGGTAACGAATCGACTGCTACTTTTTCCATGGCAGTGTGGGGAAAATCACAAATTAACTCAGCGAAAACTAGGGATTTCTTCGACGTGGCTCGATCGAATTCCAAATAGAACTCCTGGAGAATGACAATCCACTTGGAGTATTTTCCCCCCAGCAATTGACGCGTCAATATATGTTGCATCGGGTTACAATGTGAAATCACTGTAGTTTTCCTGGAGAGAATATAATGATGAAAATGTTGAATTGCTTGAACAACAACCAAAGCCAGTTTCTCAACATGTTGGTACTTGATTTCCATGGATGATAAAATTCTACTCAAGTAATAGATAACATTTTCATCGTGGTTATCATCCTCTTGAACGAGAACCATGCCGATAGTATACTCGGATGCAGCTAGATAAAGAAAGTAATCTCGACTATAATCCGGAGGGAAAAGAAGAGGAAATTTCATGAGGGACAACTTTAAAGCTTCAAAAGCATTGTTAGCAACCTTATCCCAGACAAACTCTGAACCTTTCTTTAGAAGACGTGTAAAACCCTGAGTAATCTCAGCGTAATTCGGGATGAAGCGACGAAGAAAGTTTTCTTTCCCCTGCAAACTTTGTAACTGGCACAGTGAAGAAGGAGGAGGGAGATTAAGAATCGCTTCAACCTTAATAGGATCTACCCGGATCCCATGACGTGAAACAATAAAACCAAGGAGACGACCGGATTCTACGCAAAAGACACATTTATGGGGATTCAAGCGAATTCGATAGAATCGACAACGAACGAAAAACACTCAGAGATGATTAGGGTGATCGACTCGACGTAAAGAGTGAGCCGAAAAATTGTCCAAATAAGGTTGAACGATATGCTTGATATCGTGAAATGCGTAAGACATAGCACGTTGGAACGTTGCACCTGCGTTCTTCAGACCGAAGGGGAGTTTTCTATAGGCAAAAGTACCCCAAGGACAAATAAAAGTCGTTTTATGTTGGTCCTTAGGAGCGATATTAATTTGATTATAGCCGAAAAATCCATCCATGAGGGAAAAGATTTCACTGCCGGCACAGTCATCGACGATCTGGTCAATGAAAGGGGTTGGAAAATTGTCCTTCGGAAAAGATTTGTTAATATCTCTATAATCAACACAAACGTGTATACTACCACCTTTTTTATCAATCGGTACAGGGTTGGAAACCCATTCTGTCAATGCCACAGGATAAATAAAACCGGCTTTAAGAAGTTTTTCAACTTCGAGCTTAATGGCCGCCGCTTTACGTGGATGGACAGGACGGAGGCGCTGCCGTATTGGTTTAGCTCCAGGGTATGTCTTAATTTCATGGACAACAATAGCAGTGTCGATACCCGACATCTCTTCGTAACTCCAGGAAAAGATATCATGAAATTCTTTAAACAAGGAAGTATAAGTGACAATTTCCTCGGGAGAACACGAAGCTCCAATATGAACATTCTCGACGATCCCAGGTTTAACTAAAATATCTATGGGTATCATGGGGGAAATGTTACTGATGTTCCCTTCTGCAAACACATCTTGTGTAGATTGGGGAACAGTGGATATAACAACAACGGTCGACTCAGTCGAAATCCGCTGATAATTCTCAAGAGTCTGTTGTTCCAGAAACAGAATGGAATGATGATGTCCATCGTCCCAAGGGGTGTCATCCACGATGGACATGATCATATCATCAGTGGGGAAGATGAAACGGAAAGGATCAGGAGACAACTCATCAAAAGAAGAAGTAGTAAGGGTTTTCGATTGAATGGCTTGATAAGCGGACTCAACCGGACTTAACGGCATGACGTCGCCGAAACGAACATGATCTCTAGGATCAGGGACTATCCAAGGGTCGGCAGACACAGGAAGTTCATGAGGCACAGTAGAGATCATATTAATAGAAGCAACTGATGGGTGTGGAATATCGGGTGGTGGTGGTATGGGGAAAGTACCCATTAACGAAGATTCTTTTAACAGACCAACTCCAACATTCTCGTAACCCGGTGGGGTTTTAGCTATGAACGACATGTTACCAATGTGCGTATCGGCGTTAAAGAAGGAAAGTTGATCAACCGTAACCACTTTTCCTTGGTGAGTAAATCATATGACACGGAAAAGGGTTGACACAACAACACGCATAGAATCGACCCAGCTACGACCAAGTAGAAGATTATAATCTAGGGGAGCATAAAAAAATTCCACTTCAACCTGGACGGTCTTACCTTCGAGAGTAACAGGCAACGACGGAAGAACACCGTAAGGCTTAAAACCAGAGCCATTGAAGACTCTCAAAGTGTTTTGTGATTCGTTTAACGGGGGAGAGCCAATGGCTTTCCAACAAGTAAAAGACATTACACACATAGAGGCACCCTCATCAATAACAATCCGACAAATGCTCTTGTCAGCGACAACAACTTGTATTTGAAACGCAAGCTGTGGGGGTAACCTTGGAATATGGTCTTCCAAGTCAAAGACTATCAAATTTGTATCTGTGGGATCAATTCCACCTATAGCTTTCAACAGAGCCCTTCATTGTGCAGGACAAGACTGAAGGACTTCAAGGGCAGACATCGTTGAAGGTGCTTGGGCCAGATCTTCGACAATGCTATAGTTCTGGGCCGCACGAGCATGAGGATTGAATGTCGATTTCTTAACGACACCTTTCAGGGGTGGTCATATAACTGTATTAAGGCTCGGTCGTTCAAGATGAAGAGGATCGCTTGCGGGTGGATTCGGTGGAGAGGGTTGTACCAGATTGGGAGGTAAGTCATCAACTTTCTCCTTAGAAGGAGTATAGTCTTTAGCTCTAGTGGTAAGTGCAACATTGTCTTTCTTGGAATCACCGGTGCACATCAAAACATAAGATGATGTAGAAGTAGAGGGTTGGTCGTGAATGACCAACGAAGCCTATTGTTGAGACGGGAAGGGTTGAGACAAGACTACCGGCGTAGAGGGTTGTGGCGTTCCTTGAAGGAACTTGTTAAACTCGGCATGTCTCGGACAATCCTTCGTGTAGTGATCGTCACCACAGATAAGGCAAGGGTAACGTGGTTTGCGCTTATCCCGGTCTTCAACAGGAGGGGTTTTGGTTTTCTCATTTGGATTATTATTTTTACTCTTGTTATTCTTGCCTCTCCCTTTCTTAGATTTGTTCTTATCGGTCGGCGTAGACTGGACAACGTTCACTTCAGAGGTTTTACCGGTGGGAGGGGCAGGAGATGGAGCACTTTGAACATTAGAAGAGTTGGATTTAGGGGTCGTGTTTGAAACGGAATGTGATTGGGCATGGGTAGTCCCAATCACACCATCGGCTGCATGTGAAGCAGCTGGGGTGGTTGAAGCGCTGGAAGTACCAGGACGAGGCAAGTCTGGTAATAGATCATAAAGAGTTCCCGTTTGCGAATAAATGAGATCAAGATACTGAGCACGACTTATAGCCTGCTCTTCTGTAACAACACCGCCCATAGCAATGTCTTTACCGATTTTGTTCACAAAAGATTTTGTAAACCATTCTGCCAGTAACTAATGGGGAATCTCAAGTTTAATGAGACGTTGCCTCCTTCGCCACTCATGAATATGATCAGATATATGATTGCTTGTGTTTTGTTTGAAGGAAGTTAAAATCTCAGTCCCAGTATCGTAACGGATCGGTAACTGGTAATGTGTGATAAAAGCCATAGCAAGGGTGTGAAAATTGGAAAAGAAACCTTGTGGTAACTCAATGTACCACTTCGCAGCAGCTCCAGTGAGGGTTCGTTGAAAAAGACGGAGACGAATGGAGTCGTCCATCAACGAATTGGATGAACACCATAAATGAAAATTCATGACATGATTATTAGGGTCCTCTCCCACCTTGCCATCGAATTTCGAAATATCCGATGGAAGCTTTGCAGGAATAGCAGGCCATTGGGGAGAGTGACGGATAGGATCATTGAGAATCCTAGACAAATCTGGCAAATCCAAAGTAGCAAGAAAAGGCAACTGCCGATTCACTTGTGGGTACTGGTGACTTTGGGGTGGAAGCCCTATTGGCAGACCAGTAGGAGCATAAGAAGACTGCCCATAGAGGGAAGATCCTGGTTGATTCGGTGGTAGCTGAATAGGGTAGTAACCCCAATGATTGTGACCTTGAGTCTGATTAGGGACATGAGGTTGAGTAGTTTGACCCAAACCCCAAATAGGATTAGTTACACCTAGATATGGTTGGCCTACAGGAGGGACAGTGGTCTGCCCCCCAACATTTTGAGGAAAGTTTTGTAAAAGTTGATTCCAATACTGGGCCAACTGAGGAGGTATATTTTGCCCAAAAGGGGAGGTTGGTCCCCCTACCATAAGTAAAATTCCACCCGGAAGTTGTGTGCCAACCGTAGGTTACGTGGTAACTGTGTTGAGTCCGAGAAAAGGAAAAGGTACCGTACCACCCTGTCCACCAATGGGAATTTGTAAGTTCGGTGCAATAGCCAGGATAGTGCCACTAGGATTAGGATTTCCAATAGGAAACTGAGGGAGTGTCGGGATGAAACCGGGAATAGAATGCCCAGGAAATGGAGGACCACCTGGAGAACCGACTGGGGTTTGTGGAGGTGTTGGATGGGAAACATTCAACAAAGGATTCAACGCATGGTAACCAGGGGGTAAATTTGGGTTAGCCTCAGGTATTCGCTGGGTATTGATAGGTGGAAGAGTAGTTGCAGTAATTCCGGTTTGGACACTCATAGTATCCACGAGATGGGCCATCTCGGGAGGAAGAAAAAAATGATAAGTGGTAGTCTTGGGTGTAGTCTCTGTCTCAGGAGACACAGGAGGGTTGATTTCGTAAACAGGGGATGACTCTGTACCGAAAAGAACTCGACGAAAATTACCAGACCAAAAAGGATCTTGGACTACTACACCATGAGAAGGTCCAACAGTTGATTCAGAAGACGTAACAACGGTTTCTTCATAAGGATTTACTCGTACAACAGGTCGTTCACCACGACGAATGCGATAGTCCTCTATAGTATTGGTAATTCGAAAATCACCTAGAGGATCAATGCGTTCTACTTGTGGAGGTGGTGTAGAAATGTCTTGGACTTCACTTATGTCCACATGTGGTAGAGTAACAAGGGGGATTTCACCCTGACGAGGAGAGTCCTCAGGGGTACCTTTAGGTGTTGCTGTATGCAAGGGTTGTGAAATGTCCGGATGTTCCGGGGATAAACCTTGCATCCGATGTGAACATCGTGGGGGAGCAATTGTAAACAAGTAACAAACTCCGCAACAAAAACCCTATGGTCAACTTCGAGAAACAAACAACACACACTAGTAAACAAAATCTAGAAGCAATCACCAAGCAAACAATACCTTCTAATATCGAAGCCACTAGTTGGTGATGAAATCCAACGTCGCAAAAACGAGATGAGAAGGGGCAGGGCTAAGGTGGAAAAGTTACGTCGACGACCTGCTTAACAGACTTACGCCCTGGTGTAAGCTCCCACACATAATCGTGGGTATACCCTCCAAGGAGCCCGAGTGAGTTTGATCAACGTCAATTCCAGGTACCGTGAAGACTTTCCCCTCCATAGTCACCTTGGGTAAGAACCTAGAGAGAAAGGCCACTAAGGTCACCACAAACAATAGTACAGCCTGGGGGAACAGTCGTCAGTCCGATCCACACGCAGGGGCAGGGTATCTAGCCCTAAACCAACTCAAAGGCTTCCACTCATAATTGTGGGTATACCTCGGAGTGATCCCCGTAATACGTGCAATCTCTACACCGATGTCAACAGAGAAGGGTTAGTAACTCTGCCAACACCAATGTGACCTAGTGCTTGACCCTTGTGTTAGAAGGGCGTCCCAGGACAATATGTTGCCAATGGAATTTAGCACTCCCTAACTCAAGATGCTATTGTGTGTTTTTGAGCTTTTGGAGAGTGTATCTCTCTTCCTACTCCAAAGCAATAGCTTAACTAAATGTTGGTGTAAAAGATCCCTAGAAAAGAGTTACTAGATCAATTTTAATATTACACAATGTTTTTAAAAGCTGTTGTTTACTCAAAGGTAACGGAAGTGAAACTCATGATGTATGACTCTGACCCAAATAATGCAAGGATAATGATGAAATATAATTCTTTTCATTCCATGAATCCTAGTTATTGGAGAGAGAGTATCTTCCAAATCAATCTCAATACTACAATGCAAGTACAATGCTCAATTTCCTTTCAGATGTCAATTCAAACAATCATTTATCAATGAGCAATTTCTATATGTCTTTTTCAAACAAACTCTTAAAATTTGATTTTCAATGTTTTCGCAAAGGCAAAAAACAAAATCTTAAAAGAAAATTGGTTGTTCACTTTCCAAGAAGAACTCTGATTAATGAGAAAAGAAAATCAAACCATCAATAATCAAACAATAACAACCCAACCAAAACTTTCAATGAAAGTAAAAACAAAAGCAAACCAAGGAGTTTCTCAATGCAAATGAAAAATGTCCTTTCGAACCAACAAGAAAACGAGAAACACCAAACACTCAACTCTCAACCAATCACTGGTTCTCAGTCAGTCAGACACACTCAACTCCAGAAGTCAGAGAAAATGAAAATTCCAACAAAAGCCAAGAAATGAAAGTCAAGCTACTAAGGGCAAGAAAGACCTTGAAACCCTGGATCAGTTCCAACAAGCAAACTAAAGAAAGAGATATGTAAGTCAATGATCCAATAAGCCAAAAAGATGCAATTCAATAGATCTGATCAGTTGACAAAGTCAAAACTTAATTTCAAAAATTTCAAAAATCTTGCTCGCAGGCAAGTAGTGGAACACAGTGCGAGAAGATAGTATTCTCGCAGGCCACCTTAATGTAAGGTGCGAGGTGTTCGCACTGGACTCTATATGTAGAGTGCGAACTTGACTGGTTCTCGTAGGCTATCAATGGACACATTGCGAGAACTCCTGAAGATAATGAAAATTTTGAAAATGCAAGTAAAATTCAAACTGGCTTATAGACCCAGAAGGTCTCTCAGGATATCCTGAGGACTCAGACACTGACAAAACAGGAGAAAAATGCAAATAGAGAAAATGGCCACAGAAAATTCAAAAACCATAAAGAAAAAAGGGATAACTCCCCAGTGGAGTCGCCAATTTTGTTTCAGGATAAATCCGTGAGTGCGGACACAAACCGATCTCCGTAGATCCACCTAGATATAGAACAAAACAGGACAGAATAATACACTTTCCCTAGATCTAGCCTATTGAATGAACTAAGAAGTAAGGATTATGGACATACCTTATGAATGCTTTCCTTATATCTCTGTTGTTCCAAGATTCGCTCCAATGCTCTCGCACCRTTCAGATCACAACAATACAAACCAATCGAAGTAAAGGCAGATTAATATATTCAATAGCTAGTCTATACATATGATCAAGGAGTTATGTAATAAAGTGACATCATCTTTATGGGAAAGGGACATATTACTGTATTGAATTTATTGAAATTGAAACTTACAACCTGAGCCTTGATGTCGTAGGTCTCCTTTCGATGGCTCCTAGCTCTGACACACACACACTTGCTCATGCATGAAGAAAATCAACCACATTTGATGACCTTGCTGTTGTCTCTAGTTGTTGTAGCATCGGTCCTCCATACAGTCTTGCACTAATTCTCTAATCAATCTCTTGCTAGCTTGTTGCTTGCTTACTTGCTTAACCCTTTCCATGAGCAATCTCCTCAATATATAGGAGAAGATAGATTAGTTACTTAGATAGGAAATGATTCCAAGATATCAGGAAAACCAGTACTTAGATAACCATTCGCTAGCCAACTCATTCTTCTCGAAGATTCCCTTCTAGATGGTTCAAGATTTTATCTTTTTCCTTCCTTTGGAACATGTTCACACCCTGCCAGTTAGTTACAATCCGAACCCTTCACACCCCAGCTTAATGCAGCCTGCGCGAATCAGGCATTCTCGCAGGCAGATACATAGGTAGCCTGCAAACATCCCTTAAAAGCATGATTTATGGAAGCAGACAAATGTAACTTCTTTTAGGAAAGTGTTCTTAGTGAATAGATTGATTTTCCATCATCATAACATCATCATGACATCATCACAATGACCAAAATTACGGATAACACTATCCTCATTTACATTGAAGTTATCGAAGCTCCGCTCAATTACAACATTTGGTTCGGACGTAGCTACATGTACGCTATGAAGGTTTTGGCCTCTTTTATTTTTTCCACAATGGTGTTCCCCCACAACGGGAAGATCGATACCATCGACTAAGTATCACATTACGAGGCCAACCCTTCCAAAAACATTGATAACATCCTACCCTTTGTCCACAGTAATCCCGATGCCTATCCTCTCATCGAGATGGGCCCCAACATTTTCAAATACCCATACTATCTAGGAACATATGATGGAGCACCTCCGCTCATACATCTCTCAGCAAAAGTATGCGACATCTCATCCAATGAAATAGAAACTGGAGATACCCTTCCTCCCACAAGGGCTTCCTTACTATTTGAATTCCCACTTGTCGTAGAACTCCTTCCTCAAGAATCTCTTGATAACTCTTCAACTCCACCTATTCCTGATTTCACCCTCCCCCAAAGCCACATTTCAGTTTGGGAGACAGTCCCCCAAGCCATTACTCAAATCCCCTTCTTTTACCCCCCACCGAGCGTACAATATTTTCAGGTAGTCGCAATGCTTTCCCTTCCCAATATGGTGCTGGAAATTCCACTATGGTATCTACATCCACCTGTGATGGTCCCTCAACCATCCCTCCCTCCCCAAATAGAAGGAATCCTGATGTAGATTCCAATACTTACTCCAACCACAACACCCTCACCCCCACTCGCTAGCGCCACTGCTACCACTGGGGGCAGAAGGAAGAAGAAAGAGCCCACCGCTACACTTCCCCCACGAGTTCAGCCTCCTTGCGAACTATGCAAGAAATACAAACACCCCACCAATAAATTCTCGTCTCTCCCCGAGCTACGCAATTTAATTCAACTCCATCGAGTGATGACACCGCTCGTCACTTCATCCAGTTCACCTAGTACTACCACTGCATCCCCTCCTACAGGAAGCAAAGGGATGCAAAACAAATTTGCATGTGCCATCTATTCAGAGTATGGTCATTACACCCACCATTTCCCTGTGCTACCTCAATTTTAGCAGACGCTATCGATAGTACGCCAGAGATTTTAGCAAGAACCCTCCCTTTTCATGTCATCTCAAACCCATGTCACTAAAATCCATTATGTCATGAACTCATTCAATGAACGAATGATATTTCCTTGCTCTCTCTGTGAGTCACTTGATCATTTCACATACCAATGTCCTATGATAATNTGGATAGCTTATATGAGGATTTGCCTCCAAATACCCCCAATTCTCCAGTTCATTTCCCCACAAAAATTTTACGGCCAACTACCATTTTCAACCCCCAGTATCTTAATATTTGGTTTATGTGGGGCGAACCATCGCAACTCCCTTGCGTTGTCCACCCTACCTCTTCCCCACCAGAAGACAACCACACAGTGATGGTCACTAATGTTACTCCCCTGGATCCCCTATATTCTTGATAGTTCCACTACGACAAAGACATCCTCGAGGAATTAACTACCCCTGATTTCCCATGGGATCTACTCCATCACAAAGCTATCTTCCTTTCATAGGAATCCTCTGCACCTCCCAAAAAAACCCCACATACGCCATCAAAACCAAATATTTTCTCCCCTCAGGGCATATAGATTGGTTCAATAACCCTATGCCTTCACCTGACGCTTTTGAAAAAGGAAACATGGCCAAAATTCCCCCCACTATCAAAATAAATATTTCCATCGAACCTGGAATCATAGAGGAAATCACCATTGGTGCTGCATTCTCTCCTGAAGAACTCATATCTTACAAAGCTCTCTTCCAAGAATACCGAGACATTTTTTCCTGGTCATACACAAAGATGCCTAGCCTTGATCCCTCTATTGTCGAACATCGTATAGACACATGGCCTGATATCACCCCTGTACGAAAAAAGCAATGTCCACTACACCCATCCAAAGAGACAGCCATCAAAGCCAAAATTGATAAATTATGCGCAACAAGGTTCATATACCCCATCGCATATATGTCATGGGTCTCCAACCCTGTCCCGGTTAACAAAAAACAAGGTACTATTCGCATCTGCACTGATTTTCGTGACCTCAATCACGCCTATCCGAAAGACAATTTTCCAACACCTTTTATCGACCAAATTATCAATGAATGTGCCAGCCACGAGGATTTTTCCTTCATGGAGAGCTTCTCTGGGTACAACCAAATTCAGATTCACCTAACCGATCAATAAAAAACTGCATTCACTACCCCCTGAGGAACTTTCGCCTATGTGTCATTCCTTTTGGCCTCAAGAAAGTTGGTGAAAACTTTCAAATGGGCCATGACATACATTTTTCATGATCTATCTCATATCATCCTCACATACTTTTCTAACCCCACCGCTCGATCCAAGAAATGCACTCAACATCTTGTTGATTTACGAATCATCTCCCAAAGGTGTCGTCAGTACAATATCCTCTTGAACCCCCTCAAGTGCATATTCTACGTCACTGTTGTACACCTCCTTGGATTCATCATTTCCCAATGCGACATCACTGTGGACTCCCTCAATTTCCAAGCCATCACAGAATGTGCTCCCCCTCGGACTTTATGATAACTACAAATCCTACAAGGAAAAGCTAACTTTTTACGCCGCTTTGTCCCCAATTACGCGACTCATGCACACGATTTCCTTCACCTCTTACGACATGATATCCCATTCCAATGGGATGAACATTCCCAAACTACATTTGATGATCTCAAAGCATCCCTCTCCAATGCCTCGTTGATTAGTCCACCCGATTATGACCATGACTATATCCTCTACTTATTGGCCTTAGCCATATCAGTAGTAGGAGTTCTCGTCCAAATAGGGGATGATGACTGTGAACATGTCATTACTATATTAGTAAAAATATTTTAGGGCCACCCTTGAAATACAATAACGAAGAGAAAATATCCCTTGTAGTTGTCCTCACAGTCTAGAAACTGCGCCATTACATTCTACTTTTCACTACCAAAGTCGTAGCCAATTCCAACCCCATGCAATACTTGCTCAGTCATCGACAAATTAATGGAAAATTTGCCCGACAAATCGTCATCCTTCAAGAGTACGACCTAGAATTTTCAACACCCAAGAGAAATAAATCCCTCTTCCTCGCCGAAATCATTACGAACTTTCCCTCCGATACTACCAATTCTCCCGTCAATACAGACTTCCCCAATGAACATCTCTTTTACATCCCCTCGGATGACCCTTGATACAGTGATCTCCTCATCTATCTTTGAACAGAGAAGTTTGGAAACCACCTCTCCTGCGATGATTGTTGATGTATTCTCCACAAGGCCCCTCGCTACCTCCTTATTAGTGATATATTATATTGACGAGGGTTCGACACCATACTTCATCGATGTTTGACCATCGATGAAGCCGATAGAGTATTGAATGACTACCACAATGGCACCTCCGATGGCTACCTTTTAGGAATGTACACCACCTAGAAAATCATTCAAGAAGGATACTTTTGGCCCACATTGTTTCACGATTGCATCCAAGCCGTGAAACACTGTGAAAAATGTCAGCTTTATGCCAACAAATCCAGAGTGCCACCCACTCTTTTACACCCAGTAATCACTGCCGACCCCTTTTTCAAATGGGGCATTGATTTCATGACTTGCAACCCTCCATCCAGCAATGGACACAAGTACATTATCATGGTAGTCGATTACTTCACCAAGTGGCCAGAAGGTATGCCCACCTTCAACAACATCGCTGACACTGCAACACGTTTTTTCTTTAATCACGTCATCTCCTGCTTTGGAGACCCACTACAGTTAGTCTCCAATCATGGGAAACACTTTGAGAATGAGATTTTCATCGAACTCTCCTCTAGGTTAGGCTTCTCCCATGAGTTCACCTCCCCATATTACCTTCATTCCAAGAGACAGGTAGAGGCGGTCAACAAGGTCCTTAAAACCATGTTTCAGTGCATGGTTAACAAACATAAGACCAATTGGCATCATATGTTGTTTTCCACACTATGGGCTTATCGCATGACAGTTAAAACTACCACTGGTTTTACACCATTTCATATTGTCCATGGGGTCGAGGCCAATCTCCCCATTAAGTACGAAATCCCCACCTTACGCACCGCTATTGAGCTATTACCTGACACTGCTCCAATGGAGCAGTGTTTGTTGAACTTAGAGTCACTGGATGAAGACCGTCAATCTTCATTACAAAATAATGAGGCAGCCAAAAAACAGTCGAAGGCCACCTTTGATCACCATGTCAACCTTCGATCATTCAATGAAGACGACCTCATCCTTTCTTACGATATCGCTCATGATACCCTCGACCATGTCAAATTCGAGTCATTATGGCATGGACCTTACATCAACCAACATTGCCTCACTAAAGGCACATACATCCTAGCCTCTCCCAAAGGCCACCCTCTCAAAGAACACGTCGCAGGTTGTACTTAAACAAATTTTATGCTTGAGCGTAGAGCTTTTAATCTTCTTGTACACTTTTTGTAGAGTTTTTAATCTTCTTTTCCCTCCATGGCTTGCATCTAATCTACCATTTTTTTTATTGACAGATGCCTCCTCCATTGACCTACCACATCGGTTACGCCGACAGAGCTAGTAGTTGGACATAGAATCTCGCTTCAGTCGCTTGGGCCCTCTATACCCCCTCACATGATCTGCACCACTCCAACGACATATGTTTGGGCTCAGCAACCAACAACCAAGCATAATACACAACCATCATTGGCCTCCTTATCGAGGCCAGTCACTGGCATATTTATCACCTTAGCGTCTTACTAGATTCCCAACTCGTTGTCCTTCAGCTCAACAATGTGTACCATGTATGTGATCCTTGCCTCTTCCGCAAATACCTGCAAGTTAAACTTTTATCTTGACATTTTGATTCAATCATATTTACACATATCCCAAGACAATGCAATCAAATAGCAGATAATATGGCTAACCTGGTGTTAGATTGGCATTTATCACATCAAGTTACCATTACACATACATAACCCATCAAAAGTCCGTCACAACATATAGATTAGCCATAATAAACAACATCACAAAAACATCATCACATGTGAACATCACAAGGATACAAAAATGTATATCCATATATATATATATATCAACCAATGTGCCATCAATGTTTACAAAAAATAGTACAACATGTACGTCACCTGTAGACAGGTGAATTCCCTCATCCATATCCATACAAGATATATTTATCGACCAATTTGCCATCAATGTTTACAAAAAATAGTACAACATGTACGTCACTTGTAGACAGGTGAATTCCCTCATCCATATCCATACAAAATAGGTACCACACTACCCTATACAATATGGGATCCCAAGCCTCTATAAATACAAAAATGAATACATCAAGCACTCATGGTGCTGCTAGATAACCTCCACCAGGTCCTCTGTCAGGAGGCGGGGCCCCACCAGCTGGGGGTCTACCCAATCCAAGAAGAAGTCACCCTGTAATCATTGCTGCCACTACCACTGCTTGATGGATCAAGGTCCTCAACTCCACCGGAAGACCCACACACTTCTCCAGGACTCCCTTGTCCTGAATTTGGGTTCACATAAACCTCATGTACTCCCTGTAAAACCACCTCCAATTGGCAGAAAAAGTCCTTAAACACCCCACTGGCATCGACAGGAGGTGCACGTGAAGGCCCTGCACCGGGGTCATCATAACGTCGCCTCCTACCATCTCTATCTGCATCCACTAGCCTAGCACCTTCCTCCTCCCTCCAGTGCCTCTCGTCTATCTGTTGTGAGTGGGAAATCCCTCTACGGACTAGCACTTAGTGTTTTATCATGCATGCAGAAAAGACCTAAAGATTCCTACTTTTTTAGTGTCATCTCAGACCTAATCCCCATTATTCTTTATCAAATGCGTAGTTAATAAGATCAGGTGAACATACCTTATTTCGGGTGTTTGATATCAATCCCTCTTCATGCTTGGTTTCTCTTTGACTGCAACTCTCCTCCCAAGGTTGACCTGCATTCACAAAAGACAAAAAAAGAACTCCACATGCATATGATCTACAAATTAATGGGTTAGAGATTTAATCAATGTATACGCACTAAACAATGAAAACCTCATATGGTGGGATGAGAAAAGTACTTCTTTATTATTAACTTCACTATAGAAACTTACAATGATGAAGCCGACCATTGCTCCACGAACCTGGTCCTGGGCTCCTCTTCAACTATCCTCCAACTTCTTTGCTCTATACTTCTCTTTGCACAAGGATAGATAAAGTTTGGGACAAGGGGAATGCTCAATTGGGTATAGTCTCTTTACTATGATTTTTCTCTCTTTCAAATGGGACCCTTACCCCTTCTTTTATAGGCTAGAAGGAGCTAGGTATTTGGTCAAATGATTGGCCATGCATGGCCGGAAGGTTTAGTTAACTTGCCCAAAGTTGTGTGTTCCTTTAGCAACTTTCCTCTTTCCATGATTTTGTAGGTACACACAGGCTGTATTGGAGCAACTACCATGTACATGCGTGGAGTAATGGAGCAGGGTGCATGGGCCTTTATAAAGGGGGTTTTTAAGAAGAGTTGTTCAATATTGTTTTGGAAAAGAAGGAGTCTGAGATGGCCTGATTCCAGATAAGTATGCTTGGTGCAATTTAGGGTTATAACAGATGTGCCCTAATGTGTGAGGTCAGAAGATCATTTGATGGCCGAAATACATTATCAATCTTCACCAACGTTCCAAACAAGTGAGACCAAGGACCATAAATCGGGAGTTGCCATCTACAAAATAACAATTGTCTCATCGAGGCGGGCATAACCACGCTCGAGATGAAATAAAATCATGGCTACCAATCAAATACATTGTATATCCATGTCATATAACTATATAAAGTGTAGTTGCGAGCAATACACAGCGGATCTGCATCTCAAAATAAAAAAGATATACATTCATAGTATCCATCTTCTAGAAGTTGATAAGGCCTGATGGATGGAGATGAGGTCTTCGTAGCTCGAGCAACAACTTCAAAATCTTCAAAACTTGAGTAGGAGTGTAATATGAGTGTACGAATTCACTACCCAGAGGTCTTCGACGGCTCATCGGTCTTGTACTAGAGAATCTTGATGATCAGACTGAAGGCTTCATTGATTTTGAATCATGTTTACTCTGGTCAGCAACAATCGTATGTAGGAGGACCTACTGGATACAATTATCCACCTAACCCAATTTACGGTCCTATTGGTATCCCTATGCCACACCGGTATCATTCTCAAGTTAACCAACAGCTATTGTTCCTCATGACTCTGGATATCCCAGACTTGTCTCGGTTGACCAACGATCCTATATTCCATTCACTTTTTTGGCCAATGATTCCAGATAAATTACCTTCTGATATTCCAAAATTTGACGGAAAACCTAGAGAAGACCCGAATAATCATGTGATGAATTTCCATTTGTGGTGTTCATCAAACTCCTTAATGGGCGATTCTATACATTTGCATCTTTTCCAGCAGACACTTACGAGCTCTGCAGCCAAGTGGTATATTGAACTGCAACGTGGTTCATTCCATGATTTCAACTCTCTTGACATATCTTTTCTCACGCACTTTCAACTACCCATTCCATATGATATGGGTACTGAACTCTTGACCTCCCTTCGTAAGAATAATTTCGTACATGTCTCTGATCATATTCATGAGTGGAGACAACAATGAAGGTTGATCAAAGCGATCATTCCTGACCAATTATTGGAAGAATAGTTTACCAAATCACTTTTACCCCTGATTGCTCGTGATGTCTCTATGGGTGGCATAGTCACCGAGGAAGAAGCCATTGCCTGGTATCAGTACTTAGATTTGGTTTATTCTCAGTCTGGTACATTGTATGAGTTGATCCCAAATGTTTCCCAATCCACTACCGATCCATCCAAACCTTCATCCTCATCTCATGTAGATGGTGTTATAGGCTCCGTCAAAACTCAATCTGCTTCCCAGTCGACTGGCACTACGTAGCACTCTACTCCGACATCCACTCCCAGTTTGACCTCACTCTCCTCTACCTTCCCCCACACTCAGATCTTTGAGGTGAATGTGGTTTAGTCTGCCCCTTGACAACAATCTAGAGGTAAGAAGAAGACGAAGAACAAACCCAAGAATAGTAACACTAATGAACAACCTAAAGCACAAAATCAATCACCTTATAACAAAAAAAAACCACAAAGGAAACCAAAATTCCCATGTCTTATTTGTGGTGAGGATCACTACAATCGAGAATGTCCACATCATGATGAAGTGACAAAACTTTTCAAGGGAAATTCCCAACCCACTGTGCTTACTCATCCTTTTCCTCAGCAACAATCTATGGTTGCTCAAACCCCCTCTCCAGGGGGTAGTTCCAGCCACCCTTCTAATGATTAAGCCTCCATGAGTGCTCACATTTATATGTTTAGTGGTATTGATATAACAAATCTCTCTACGACTTACGACACTCCAGTTAAACCTGATAAAGAAAAAGTTTCTAATGGTTCATTATCGGATGCTTCTCCTCCAACTGTTATTTCTCCTTTTGTTAGTTCTCCGTATGGGTCACTACAGATAGTGAAGTATACTTATGACTCTGTAATGATCCCAAGCTATTATGCAAGGATCATCATTGTTTGGTGTCTTTTTAAAACTTTTTCTCAGTGAGGTATTTCGTCAAACAATTTGTTGATCTATTTGTTTACTTGTGTTTATATGTGTGTATGAAGCAAATAACAAGAATAGACAACAATGAAACATACCTCAACCATATGCAATATGATATACAAGCCAAAACATCTCAAATCTTCTTTTATTCATAAGATAGAAGAACCTGCTACAATGAAGATGTCGATCTAGAATGCTCAACAGATGGCCAAGAAGATAGACAATGGATAATAAGTATGAGCTGCTACAAAATGCTCCCGACAATACAAAATAAGCCTCCAAAGATTGGATATAAGATGAAGACCAATGCCAAGTGCCAAACTCCTCAAGCTTGAAGATGCCACGCCCTGTTGTAGTGCTGAAGCTCCTCAATATTTCGACCTTGCTATCAAATATGTCCAATCACCCTGAGAAATATGCCAACTGATAGATCAGGCAACTGTAAGGACAACCCAGGTGTCCAAATCTCCAAATCCACTCTCAAACCCTATAGATCTGAAATCCTCCACTAAATGGTGCGCCCCACTGGATGACAGAAGCCCTAGATAATTCGACCCTGCTGAAGGAGGCCTCCAAATTCTTTGAAACTCTCCAAAAATATAGACCGGGACACTGCAAGTCACTAGGTGAAGTCTACGGGTCAGATATAAAGTGTAACTCCTCCAAACTGACTAGATCTGAATCTCAGAAATGCCCTCCTTCTCTTCAATTCGTCCCACTGCTCTAAGAAATAATCTGAACCATGAAACTTTATCATAGAGCACTAGGAATGATGGTGAAGACCCTGCAAGAAGAAACCAAGTGATGGAATCTCCAAAAACCCTGCAAATCTCCTACAACGAATCTCTATCCAAGGATGGTGTGCCCCTCTTGCTGGAAACCCTCAACTAGTTCACCCTCTCTCTATCTACACATGAAACTAATGTAGAATCCCCCTATAACTGAGTAGATATGGAACTAGAATGGTGTGGGAGAGTATTGCATCTCCAAGACCAAGCTTGGGACAATATAGGTGGAATCTTTCACCACCGAATCGTCCTCTAGGGTTTGTTATGTCAAAACCCTCAAAACCCCCAATGCTAGGTTCATTAGCTAAAGCCAGATATCAAAAGGTAAACACACATGAATGAATGAGAAAAGGCCCTTGCCTTTCCTTTATACTTTTGGCTCACCTTGTCCCTCCAAAGTGACTTTCATTTTATTAATATTTAATTAATTAATTAAATCACTTTAAT
>JZKD02S1103582.1:76447-90976 GCA_000966675.3 Picea glauca
ATGTTGACCCAATATATAACCTCCTCTTTGCTCCACCTAGGATTTTTTATAGATAAAAACTGTTGGAATGTCAATTGAGCCCTAGTTTCCTCCCCAAGGGCGTAATATTCCCCTTTACAGATCATACTCTCTCTAGCACGGTAAAACAAATCCATTTCTCCATATAGAAGACCCCTCTATGGCTCTGCATGCATGTGCTAATTCCCACTAGCTGGCAGGAATCTAAGCTTTGATACCACTGTAATGATCCCAAGCCATTATGAAAGGATTATCACTGTTTGGTGTCTTTTAAAAAAAAAATATGAGTGAGGTATTTCGTCAAACAGTTTGTTGATCTACTTGTTTACTTGTGTTTATATGTGTGTATACATCAAATAACAATAATAGACAACCATGAAACATACCTCAACCATATGCAATATGATAGACAAGCCAAAACATCTCAAATCTTCTTTTATTCATAAGATAGAAGAACCTGCTACAATGAAGATGTTGATCTGGAATGCTCAACAGATGGCCAAGAAGATAGACAATGGATAATAAGTATGAGCTGCTACAAAATTCTCTTGAAAATAAAAAATAATCCTCCAAAGGTTGGATATAAGATGAAGACCAATGCCAAGTGCCAAACCCCTCAAGCTAGAATATGCCACGCCCTACTGCAATGCTGAAGCTCCTCAATATTTCGGCCCTGCTATCAAATATGTCCAATCAACCTGAGAAATATGCCAACTGATATATCAGGCAACTGTAAGGACAACCCAGGTGTCCAAATCTCCAAATCCACTCTCAAACCCTGTATATATGAAATCCTCCATTGAATGGTGCGCCCCACTGGATGACATAAGCCCTAGATAATTTGGCCCTGCTGAAGGAGGCCTCCAAATGCTCTGAAACTCTCCAGAAATATAGATCGGGACACTGCAAGTCACTAGGTGAAGTCTCAGGGTCAGATCTGAAGTGTAACTCCTCCAAAGTGACTAGATCTGAATCTCAGAAATTCCCTCCTTCTCTTCAATTCATCCCACAACTCTAAGAAATAATCTGAACCATGAAATTCTCTCAGAAAACACTAGGAATGATGGTGAAGACCCTGCAAAAAGAACCCAAGTGATGGAATCTTAAAAAACCCTGCCAATCTCCTAAAATGAATCTCTATCCAAGGATGGTGCACCCCTCTTGCTGGAAACCCTCAACTTGTGCGCCCTCTCTCTATCTTCACATGAAACTGATGTAGAATCCCCCTATAACTAAGTATATATGGAACTAGAATGGTGTGGGAGAGTATTGCATCTCCGAGACCAAGCTTGGGACAAGATAGGTGGAATCTTTCACCATTGAATTTTCCTCTAGGGTTTGTTATGTCAAAACCCTCAAAACCCCCAATGTTGGGTTCACTAGCTAAAGCCAGATATCAAAAGATAAACATACATGAATGAATGAGAAGAGGCCCTTGCCTTTCCTTTATACTTTTGTCTCACCTTGTCCCTCCAAAGTGACTTTAATTTTATTAATATTTAATTAATTAATTAAATCACTTCAATTAATTAATTAAACTTTTTACCTCTGAAAAGCTCCTTATCTCTCCTTGTGGCTTACCTAGCCACTGAAAGTCACTTCTAGCCATCCCATCCTGTAGTGTTTCTCCTCATGATTCCAATGAGTTATTACACTGAGAGGTTCCTGCAAGTAATGTGCCCAAAATGACCTCTTCAGTGAATTTCATTGACTTATAGCTCAAAATAGTCAAAATCATGGAAATCGTCGAAATGCAACGGAACCAAATCCAACCTATGTGGAATGGATCATAATGATGGAATATGATGTGCAATGCAAGCTGGACCCCACAATGCCTCTCAATAACCCCTGTACTCACTATAACCTCCATCTGGCTACTCTGGTCATCATAATCCTCTGCACTGTGATGATGTCCCAAAGTGGGGACATTACAGACTCTATACTATGCCCTCCCAAGAGCACCACCCAGAAATCTACTTTCAATCCTAGTTCACGAGCTACATAAAACTACAACATTGTTGAATATTTGGCTCAAGCCCCATGTGCTATGTCTTCTTTAGAAGTTCTACAACACTGTCCCAGTCAACGTAGAATGCTCTTGGCTGCCGTCGAGGCCTTTGATCCTGATTTTTCTAATAACATCACGTTTAATCTGGACAATTTCAAATCATGACTCTCTCACCAACTTGGATTTCAGATTGATGTTGTGATTCATAATCAACACATCCATCGCACTATTTTGGATGAGGGAGATTCTAGTTGTGTCATGTCGTTATCCTGTTGGAAAGGGTTAAAATCACCTGCACTTAACCAATCCCCTACAATGTTACGAGCATTCAACGAGCGAGGTTTTCATCCTCATGGACTATTACACTCCTTAGTTGTTCAGTTAGGAAAAAAAAATGTTTTTGTTGATGTCGAGGTGGTCTATGCTCCCCTCGATTACAAACTGCTACTTGGAATAAGTTGGTTTTATGCCATGACTGCCGTAGCCTCTTCGGTGTTTCGATGCGTGCAATTTCCTCATTAAGGTAAAATTGTCACTATCGATCAGTTAGATTACTGTACACCCGACACTCACACTCTTGCTACCAACAATATTCCCTTTTTAGGAGATCACAAGATCACGTATGAAAGAATTAGTGTTGGCTTGCTGAAATATTCTAGCCTTATGGGTACCTTCCCTACACCACTTCCGCCTACCACACATCATATTTCCACCATCAATATGATTTCGACTATGGCCTACCAATCCTTGGAATCATCTGACCCTTAGGTTGTACCTAGTCCTTTGGAATTTGATGAGATTGGTGACGCCATGCCACTTAGTCCAATCGAGGCATCATACACTGCTATCCAATTCTCCTCTCCCTCCTCGAATGACCAACATCTATTGCCACCCGATAGTTACTCGATGCCATCTTGGTTGACTCCCTTGTCATCTGCGTTCGACTGCATTTCCAAAATTTTCCCTTCTGACGAATAGATCATGGAAATGCTTAGCATTGATGAACTACCTTGGGATGATAACCATCATCGATCTTCTTTTCTTCCACCATTTGAAGAAATGTAGGAAGATATACACTCTATCTTCCCTCCCGATGTTGTAAATTTTCCACAATCTCCCATCCTCACACAAGATACTCTTTCTGAAGGGAGTTTAGGAAAAATTTCATTTACGGTCGTTATTGACATTTATATCAAGGAAGGGGTTGTAGAAAATATTAATCTCGGTGATACTTGTTCACCTGAGGAAGTGGTATTTTATACCGCTTTATTTAAATAATTCCACGATGTATTCGCTTGGAGTTACGAAGAAATGACAAGGATCGATCCGTCGATCATTGTGCATGAGATTGAAACCTACCCAGGTGTTAAACCTATTTTACAGAAACTCTACCCGGTCCATCCTAAGAAGACCATGGCTATTAAGGCAGAAGTTGAGAAATTATTGAAATCTAGCTTCATTTATCCTATCCCCTTGATGGAATGGGTTTCTAATATTGTTTCGGTCACTAAGAAACAAGGGACCATTCGTGTCTATGTTGATTATAGGGATATCAATAAGGCTTGTCCGAAAGACAACTACCCTACCCCCTTCATTGAACAGATTATTGATAATTGTGTTGGTAATGTAATTTTCTCTTTCATGGATGGCTTCTCAGGGTACAACCAGATTGACATTTTACCTATTGATCAACATAAGACAACCTTCATCTACTCGTGGGGAACTTTTGCCTATCGGAAACTTTCATTTGGACTCAAAAATGTCGGTGCTACATTCCAGTATGCCATGTCATATGCTTTCCATGATATCAAACATATTGCAGAACCTTACCTCGACCACTTACCTTCCCATTCATCCAGTCGATAAGACCATTTTGGTCATATACAAGCTATTTTTCTTCGATGTTGGTTCTACCATATCCGTTTGAACACACATAAGTGCATTTTTACTGTCAAATCAGGCCAACTCCTCAGCTTCCTTGTCTCCAAGGATGGAATTCGGGTGGATCCCTTAAAGATTAAGGATATCCTGGATTTACCCCCACCTAATAACTTGACACAACTCCAAAGTTTGCAGGGGAAAGAAAAATTTCTTCTCTGCTTTATTTGTAACTACGCTGAGATTACTAAAGGATTCATGCGATTGTTGTAGAAATACGCCCCTTTCATCTGGGATGACACTGCTCAATTATATTTTGATGCTCTTAAGCATGCATTAACCAACACTCCTTTGTTTCATCCTCCAGACTATATGAAGGACTACATAATTTACTTAGTTGCCTCTACTTCCACTATTGCTATGGTGTTCGTTCAAGAGGACCCTTCCGATGAATAACATGTGATATATTATTTGAGCAAAAGTCTATCTGGACCAGAGCTCTGATATTCACATGTTGAGAAGTTGGCTCTGGCAGCCGTCATCGTTGTCAAGAGATTTCATCACTATATTTTTCTACGCACCACCACAACTATTGTGGACTCAAACCCCATGTATCACATCCTGACACGTCAATTCCTCAGGGGAAAATACTCCAAATGGATCGTCATCCTTCAGGAATTCGATCTTGAATTTGCTAAGTCCAAATTGAAGAAGTCCTTGGTGTTTGTGGATATCATCTGCGATTTTCCCCATGTTGATGAAGACACTGAGCCTATAGATTCTCTCCCTAATGAATCTCTATTCCTCATTATCATCTCTGATCCTTGGTATGGATACATCCTTCTTTATCTCTAGACCCAACATTTTCATCCCGATATCTCTCATGAAGAACGTCATCATTTTCGCCACCATTCTCATCGCTACCTCATCATCGACGACACTTTATATCACCATCATTGAAACTATCCTGCGATGATGTCTGACTCATGAAGAGGGTGAACGTGTCCTAAACGACTGTCACCTTGGAGCCTGTGGAGGTCACCTTTTTGGGATGGATACAACTCGGAAAAATTTACGTGTCAGTTACTTTTGGCCCTCAATCTTCAAGGATTGTATTGAGGCCGTCAAAAAGTTCCCACCCTGCAAGTTTTTCATAACAAATCATGCACCCACCCTGCTTCGCTGCATCCTATTATTGCCATCAACCCCTTTTACAAATGGGGCATCGATTTCATGCAGTATAATCCTACCACAGCCGGGGGGCACAATTACATCATCATTGCCATCGATTACTTTACAAAATGGGTTGAGGCTATGCCTACCTTTCTGAATGATGGTCTTACTGCAACTCTCTTCTTCTTCAATCACATCATCACTCTCTTTGGTGTTCGATAAGCCATCATTATTGATCATGGTTCACACTTTCAAAACCAAATGATGAGTGAGTTGCATGCCAAGTTGGGTTTTCTCCATGAGAACTCATCCTTGCACTATCCTCAAGCAAATGAACAAGTTGAAGCTATCAACAAGGTCCATAAAACTATGATCCAATGGATGGTAGGGGAAAATAAGACATCTTTGCATATACAACTTTTCTCCACTCTCTGGGATTATCGGACCTCAGTAAAAACTACTACTGGATTCACTCCTTTCCAGCTAGTATATGGCATAGAATTTGTTTTACCAATCGAGTGTGAAATTCTGTCGTTAAAACTCAAATTAGAACTCTTTCCCCACACTTCTACTGAAGAATAATGTTTCTTACACCTGAATAGGTTGGATGAAACATGTTGTGATGCTTCTCTCGTCAATGAGACATATCAAAAGAGAATCAAGAATCAATATGACAAATCTTTCATCCTCACACTTTTGCAAAAGGAGACCTAGGCCTAGTTTACGATCAGGCTCATGATAAGTTAGGGATAGGGAAGTTAGAACCTTTGTGGCATGGTCCTTACATCGTGAAACATTTTTTGCATAGAGGCGCCTATGAGCTAATTGACTATGATAGAATCTCCCTGGGTGAGGCCCAAAATGGGATTTACCTTAAGAAGTACTATGCATAGGACATCTAGCATACATTTTTTGTACACTATTTTATTTTTAGTTTGGTGTGTATTTTTCTCTTGCATGCACGATTTTTTCCTAAGCCACTTATACTTTGTCTTGTGTTTGCATGCGCAGATGACATCTTCCTTTCCTATCTTTGTCGGGTTTGTGGATGGTGCTAATCGACACACTCAGAACATTGCTTCTACAACTTGGTTCATTTACCACTCTGACAAGTTGGTGAGTTCATGAGGTATTTGCTTAGGATCGACAACTAATAACATGGCAGAATATCATGCTGTCATTGGACTTTTATCCAAAGCTTCTTCCCTAGGTATTTCTCGTATGATCATCAACCTAGACTCTCAACTTGTGTTCTGTCAACTTAATTGAATATACTCTATTCACAATCCTATCCTACTATGTCTCCATCTACGAGTTCGTCGTCTTGAAAGAATGTTTGATTTTATCGAATATCGACACATACCAAGACAAGTTAATATAACTTTGGATTCATTAGCCAATTACATCATGGATCGGTATCTCTCACAAAGATGAGGTTTCATAAAGGAAATAAATCATGCATCACATGTAATTTAAAACATGTCACATAAAATACATCATTATTTGCAAACATCATTTGGCACTGTAAAACTCAAAAATGTGTATATAAACGACATGACTGAAATTTTTTTATTACATCAAAATGGTACATAGAAAGGAAAAATATTGGGTCCTCATTCCCATAACATTGTCATACAGACTATACAAAAACATTGGAGAGGTCCTAATCCTATTTCATCACATTGTGCTCTGAGTAGCACACCACTACGTGGGCTACTTGCCTTAGTAAAGAGTTGAGACTCTCAATAACTCCCACGGTGTGTCTCTATAGATGTAAGGGAACATCCTGCCTCCTAAGAGGAGGGACACCCATTGTTAGACCTTGGAGGTTTCTTTCAACCTCCCAGAGTCCTCCTACGGATGCCTCATGATCCACTACTATCTGAGTGTCTCCACGACTCCCCAATGCTGGTATCTCTTCTGGACATGTTTCTCCCCTATCTACACAATGAAACGATACATTTGTTAAAAAATCTTCTATGTACCCCCCCAAAAAAACATAATATATGTTTAAAATCAAAAAACACTTAACAAAATTATTTTTGGTTTCTTACCTGACACGTCCCATTCCACACCATTTGGAAGGACCAAGTCCATGCTTCCCTGAAAGTCCACTCCGACATATGGGAAGTCTTCTATCACGATCAATTGGCATATCAGCCAAGCGAAGAACTCACTGGTAAAACTAAACTATGACTTTGTTCCTAGCCTCGAAGACAGACTGGTCCATCACTCCATACGTGGCTCTCCCACCGGTCACACTGCTAATACAATCTATGGTTGCATCTGAGGAATGCGTTCCAGGAAGAACAAAACCAGAAATGAACCGTATCTGAACTTCTTCTGCTTCCCTGCTCTACATCTCATAATTTTCTCCTTCACACTCTGAAAGAACCCTGCACTCTAGTTAAATAGGGTTGGCTCCAGAAACTGTAAACCATAGGCCCCCTATGATATTGAAACTAAGTGTGAGATGGTTCTACTCTCTATACTCGTAATTGAAAATAATATGTATCTAAGAGGTATATCCTTGATGTCTTTGATCATGATTCTACCTCCCACTAATCTTGATCCTGGGACATAGTGGTTTTCCAAGTACTCCTCTACAGGCACGAGAAGTACCCTCTATCTGGATAAAACTACAGGGGCCCCTCTTCTCGAGAGGTCGGTCAGGAAGTACACATATTCCAACTCAATGGTAAGAAGTTGTGTTCCAATATGGAACCCCTGTTCCACAACATTCCACAGCCTGATCATATACTCGAGAAGAAGAATCTCTTTCTTCATCTTTTGCATTTTAAAGAACTTGAGGAGACTGCAATTCCTCAATGCAACCCTTGATCGAGGATTTTGCAAGGAGGCCACATAATTGAGCTCATGCTCTATTTATTTGCACTCAATCATGACTTTTTCTAAATTTACCTACAATCAACATCAATCAAAAGTCATTAGTCATTCTATTTTGACAATTTTTGGGCAATTAATAAATTAAAAAAAACTTTTTTCTTTATTTTTTATGCTAGCGCCCCCTTTGATCTCACACCAGAGCACCAATGCTCCCTTAAATGGGACACCAGTGCGCTATCCTGTTAACATAATGCTCCCCTTACCATTTTGATGGAGCGTTGGGGTGTTTTGGGCCTTTTTCGCATTTGTTTAAGAATTTTGGGTAGTGCCCCCTCCACACCTGCATCAGAGCGTTGGCGCTCTCTCTCTATGCTTAGAGGAGAATTGTAAAAATGGGCAACACTCCCCCTACCATTCTAGGGGAGAGATGATCCCTTTTGAATGCTTGAGACAACCCAGAGCATCATTTTTAAAGCCCAATAATTGCCTAAAAACAATTTTAAAAAAATGCAAATTAAAGAAAGGAAGAAGAGCACCAACTTGGTTTAGACAGAGACACAAATAGTTGACCATAACTCCAACACCGATCAATGCAAGATTCACCCTCCAAAGCTTAATTTCTCCACTACTACAAATCTTTGCACAAATTAAATGGTAAAAGACATTTTTACCCCATATTATTATTATAACATTTCATTTTTTCCAAAGACGTAGTTATTTTGGGTTTTGAGAAATATTTTGGAGGCATTTTTAATACCCTGGGTGTGCAGTTTTTTGTCATGGTAGGTTTTGAGAAATACTTAGTTATCTTGTCACATTAACGAGCATGGTCTTTCATTCGTTCTCATGCTCAGAAAAAACACGAGAATGCACCGAGTAACCTTTTATCTCTTGTTCAGACTTGCATGGATACACGAGAAAGGAAACCCCTGGAGTTGTCTTTAAGCTCTTTTCAGACTCTCTAAATGTGAAAAGATTGCCGAGTGATCTTGATTCCTTTCCCACTCATTAAAAGGTTTGAAAGGGCATCTTTTGAGTGATAATTTGTCTCTTTTTCGGCCTCGCAAGACTAATATTACGAAAAAGGACAACATTGGATTCGTCTTTAAGTTCTTTTCAAACTCTCTAAACATGAAAAATCACTGAGTTTTCCTTCTCTGGACTCGTTAAACAATCATACAATGAAGGGCCCATATGGACTGAACCCTTACTTCTTCTAGTTCATTAAATAAAGAAAGAGGGACTTACCAAAGGTGAGTTGTATCGAGCATGTGTTACCCTCCTCAAGCTCATTAAATAAAAAAGAGGTACTCGTCTATCTAGATGGGGGAAAAATTGAAGGAAGCAAGCCAAGCAGTTTTTGAGAACATTACTAGTAACTCTTACAATCACCCTTTGTTGGCACAATAGACCCAGGGTTCAACGCTACAACAATGCACTAACAAAGCCCTAACTACCATCCCTTTCGACAACACTTGTGAAGCATATGAAGTCTCACCCAAGGTAGAGGCAGGGGTAGTTGCAAGACTTAGGTGTCTGCAACCTTAGCTGGGACACAGATATGTGATTGTACTACTTAATAAAGCACTTAGCACCGTCAGTTCCTCAATATATAATCATTAATCACTTCGCTGATAAAACAACGCTTCGCAGCATTCACACTGTTATAACGTACTTAAGCACTTAGCATCAATAGATAGGTCAGATATAGAAGATCAAGCACTAAGCACATCCATATGGATCAGATCTAATATTCTCACATATCATTAGCACTAAGCATAAGAATATCTGTCTAATCATCTTAAAGCTCTTGGAAAAAGAAGACATAAACACATTAAGAAAAGTACAAAGAAATACAACACAACATTTACGTGGTTCACCCCCACCCTGGGGCTACGTCCACCAACTCTTCTTCTTTATTGTCTTCAGTAAATCGGTTACAAGAACAAAGCCATCAAAATCCTTACTCTGCACATGACAAAATATCTGCGCAGCTCGCTAGATCCTTCTTCCTTGCGTTATAGCAATAAGCCCTCCACAATCTACTACAAGGACCTTCACTTAGCTCTGCAAGTCTCTTACAGTCATGCACAAAGCACTTATAGACTATGCTCGCACTTAGCATACATTCACATCACATAGATGCACTATTTGACTCCTTTCTTACATTGCATCTCATTCTATTTATACATACAAAATAGGCCTAAACATGGGTAAACCCATGGGCCGACATCCCATTCCCATTACATATTCCCAAAAACCCAAAAAGGGACACAAAAGTGGGCCTCAATCTCGTGATATCCACTTTGTCTTGTGCTCCTCCTTCGATAGGCTGTCGAAGTCCCAAAATAGGTCACTATGACCAAGAGTCTTCCAAAACTTGGTCAAGGGCCAACAGGCCCCCAACACTCACCTGTGACTCATCCCAAGTCACTTTGATCTGACCAATTCTACTTCGAAGGCATCGATCTTGGATCGATCTGATTCGACCTACTTCTATGCTACGAACTCTTTCTCATTGAATTCCTATATCACTGTGTCATTTACGGGCCCTTCTAGGCGTTGTTATGCTGCAATGACAACCTATTCTATCTCTACTCCTCGGCTTTCAACCTATATGAATAACTGGCACGCTTTATCTTGTACTGGTTGAA
This sequence comes from Picea glauca, assembly GCA_000966675.3. Classification (NCBI taxonomy): domain Eukaryota; kingdom Viridiplantae; phylum Streptophyta; class Pinopsida; order Pinales; family Pinaceae; genus Picea; species Picea glauca. The sequence continues at coordinate 87,026 of JZKD02S1103582.1, forward strand.
GTCATTGAGTAACTTCCATCACTCTAATTTGAATCATATGGATTTGTTGTTGGGTGGTGCATTGCTCTTGAGACCACTTCATTCTTTCTACGATTGACAGGGCTTTCAGCTGCGCTTGTAGTGTGTTTGTGTGTTGTTTTTCTTCCCTAAGATGCAACTCTCTGGGTTCTTGGTGAGGTTCTCATATGTCTAGGTGTTCTGATTACTTAGCTTCTTGCACTCTATTGGAGCCGCCCTTGTTTTTCACCTCGCGCAATTTTCAATTTTTGATACTTGAGATCTAAAATTGCTTTTCTTTTCCTTCCGAAATCACAAAGCTCTGAAATATCGTCCCATGAATAGCAATGCTTTGTCACTTTCAAAAAAGGGTCCATTTTTCGCAAGTATGTTTGCTCTTTTGTTTTATTTCGGGGTCTCGCAAGTCGGATACTTTATTTCTTGAATTCACAAGTCCCGAGTCACGAAAATGTGAACTCGGTTCTAATTTTCGTCCAAGGCGTTAACTAGGGTAAAATCTTTAACCTCTGATTAGACGTTGTCGGGGTTTCGTGCCTCGGCATCCATCAGACCTGAGTTTTTGTTCTTGCAGCCCTGATAGCCGAGAACACGATGACTTTGTGATAACCTTGGTCAGAGACTAAGGGTAAAAAACTAACCATGGTTAAATTTGGTTCTCGTCACTTCGTCACTCAGCACTTTCTTTCATCAAGTTAAGGTGTCCAAAAATCCGATTCACGAAGTTGTGACATAATTATAGCAAGATTAATTAGTCGCCTAATCTAAGATTTCCTTCTTCTAATTTGAGTCTTAATTATCGCCACATCGCGATATCGCAACTCGGCATATCATTCTCCCAAAAGTTTGTCTTCGAATTCCCGAGTCGCGATATGGTGATTAGGTTAGTTATATAATTAAGAATGCGCCAAATCACGATTATTGTTAATTAAGGGAAAATCGGTACTCGCAACCTCGCGAGTTGAAGACTAAATTTGTTGAAAGAAAATCCACGATGCAGCGATGAGCGAGAAAATAGTTAACGTTGTTAAATTTGAAATTTTAAAATTAAGCGAGATACGTCCCGCGTATCGAGGTTGGCACACTTCACGAGGAATTTACTTACTCTCCATAACTCGATTGCCTATCAAGTCGATGAACATTGATGACATTAATGAAGAATTGGGGTAAATCTACAAATAAATAAGATCGGATTTATACATTAAATTTGGTTTTATTTGCGATTTGACAGACTTATTTCAAAGGGTACAGAGTTTTCAAATATATACGAGAGTTTCGTTCTTTTTAAAACATTTCTCATAAGCGCACAGAGCTCACCTTGCTCCGACGGAACTCATTTCCGCATGTATACACAGGTCTATTGCAGAAGAGAGAAAAAGCAAGCGTCAGCCATGGCCCCAAGGAGAGCAGCGAAAGAAAATGTCGAGGTTGCAGCGCAGGGTCTAGACAATGTCTCAGATACTTCACCATGGACTGGTGGCTCAGTACCCACTTGGTCATTTATTTCAGACATTCTGCAATCTGAGTTGGTAAACTATTCAGACTCAGATGATGATGACAATGATATTGTAAAGGATGACCTGAATACTAAGTACAAGACAATTGTTCAGTTGGGAATGCACCTGGTTGCAACCAGACCTCGGTTTCTCCCATACTACGACATGATTTGATGGGCGTTGGATCACATCGACCTGCCCGCCAGAACTATCGTAAATGACCGACAGGTCATGGTCGGGACTTTCAGACCAGAACATATCCAATCTATGTATAATCTCCCAACAACTTCTGAATATACATATGGCAAAGAATTCCTGGAGGAATTCAAAAAGAAGGAATGCGAGGAATATGATAAAACCATGCCTGGTTTGATAAAAGACTGGGTTTCGCGTTCCGCAACATTCAGAGCGAACGACAAGGGTGTGTATTCGATTTCTTCATTAGATCCACAGTATATGTATGTGGGGATGATGACTTGTTGGATTTTAGGATGGGAGGATACCGTGCATTTTTACATCCAGTGGGTACCTCTCATTTTTCGGGTAGCAGAAGGTTGCTCATTTAATTGGGCAAAGATGCTCTCCGACAGTCTTTTCAATAGGGTCACAGAGTACCGGGAGAAAAAATAAGTTGGGAGACCATCCGGATTCTTCATGTCCACGTATATCATGGACGCAATATTCTCCATGACACCTTTTCCTTTGATGAATTGGGCTTGGAGTCCAACCCAAGAAAAAAATGTGCATGAGTACCACGACAAACTGTGGGAAAATAATGCAAATAAGTTTATTTATGAGATTTTCAACTGGGTGATGGTGCCCCTGCACATTGCCATTTTTGTCCTTTCGCCACCCCACATCACGGATAGCATTGCTGCGAATCTGAGGAGTATCGCAGATTGGTATGTAGAAGAAGAATTCTCCTATTTTAGAGTTTTTGGAGTTGTTGTCCCTCCTCTGGCGCTACCGCTGTTCATCCCCAACAAGCTGGCCTGTCGTGAGATTGCGCGACAAACAATAATTGGCAGAGTGAGTAAAGAGCTCAAAGCGTCATCAAAGAAGGTATGTCCGTTTTTCCCTGTTCGGCTTAATTCCTATTCCTTATTAGATTTCGGACATGCTAAGGTTGAAGCTGCAACATTAGAAGACTTGAGCCTAGTCTCTATTGAGTACAAAAAGCATGATCCGCGGAGAATTGTAAGCACCCATTTGGGGAATTATGGATTAAAGAGGTTCAAACATGATTTTTCTCCCTCGGATGATGTTTTCCGAGGAGTGAGGTCATATTCGAAAGTGCAATTTTGAATCAGATCTCTAGCACTTGAAGATAGGGCCTCTGTTTTGAAATTTCAGGAACATAGGAAAAGATGTCTCCCCGTGGTGCTGGGAGGTTTAGGACTTTCCAAGGATAAAGAAAAGGAGGCCAAAAGTTCTGAGGGGCAAACTTCTAACCCTGAAAAACGTCAGGAAGGGGAGCAGGAGAAGATCCCCGAGTAGGAAAAGAATCCCGAGCAGGAGAAGAGCCCTGAGCAGGAAAAGAATCCCGAGCAGGGGAAGAGTCCCGAGCAGGAAAAGAATCCCGAAACGGAAGAAGGGACTACTAACCCACCCAATGAACATGATCCAGAGGTGGAAGTGAAAAACATCGACCCGCCTAAAACTCAGAATCCAGAGATAGGGACAGGGACGAAGACCTCCGATCCTCCGAAAGAACAGGACTCACTCGTCACGCTAGGAAAGGCGGCGAAGCAGATCGGACAACTCATCACCTCTGTCACACCCTTGCATTCGGCTCAGGGAGATGTCAGCGAGGGATGGGTATTTGGTGAAGAGATAAGACCTGTAAGGGCAGAGGAACTCCCCCCTAATGAGTTCTTTTTTGACAGAAAGAGAAAGGTTGTGGTAAAGCGGGAATTTTATCAAGAGGGAGAGTCCACTGTTAAAAAAATCAAAGTAATGACAGATGGAAAAAACAAGAAAAGTGATGAGTTCTCCACAGAGATAGCAGGGACGCTAGGAGCGTATGCATCAGCAAACCAATTCTCGGTTGCGATGTTGAAAAATCAGCTCAAGAGAAAGAATCGACTGATCAAGACTCTTGAAGCCCGAGTAGCTTCGGCTGCGGGAGACGCTAAGAGTCAAGCGAGTGGAGCAATAGAGCTGGCCCAATTGGCCGATAAGAAAGAAATCGAAGTCCTCAAAACCAAGCTGAAACAAGCAAATTTAGTGATCCGAGAGGGTCGGGTGTAGTCGGGTCAGCAGAGGGATATGATCACACGGTTACAGGCTCAGTTAGAGGTCGCAGAAAGCAAGGTGATCGACATCGAGATTGTTAAATCCCGAGCAATCGACATTCGGAGCAGGATCTCTTCTGCTCAACAGAGTCTGCTAACTAAAGTAGGGGAGTTTCGAGGAGATTGCCTGTTAATGCATCAGATTT
>JZKD02S1103582.1:91529-101894 GCA_000966675.3 Picea glauca
AATTGATGTGTATCACTATAACTTAGTACGACCACTACTATAGTGAAGGGATTTTAAATTTCTGTAATTGTTTCTTGTCTTTCCTCTGCACCAGCTATCAGCAGGTGTAAGACCAGTTCGCATTTACAGAATTTTATATTTATTTACACTATGTCAATTATTTCTATGTCAATTTCTTCTTCTATGTATGTGTGAGTTTTCTACTAATAGGAACCTTACGTTATCCACAGCTAAATGTTTTTCTCTCATTCCACATCTTTACTGAAAAATAATACATTTACGGGAAAGGGCCTTCAGTTTGCATTCCTATTTTCTTCTTCATGCAAAAATTTCTCTTATTTCGACTAAATTGAAACAGCGTTGAAATCTCACGTTAAATCATTTCCATACTGGTATTGTTCCTCAATGACTGTCCCTGCAGCTACTCAACCTAATATTCAACCCGGACTTTCTAATCAAAATCATATCGCTTTAAATCTTTTCGATACAATCCTTAAAACTCCTAACACCCGGGAGGAATTAGAACTTTCATGGGCAGCCATTGAGCGTGATATAACTGCTCAAGAGCAGTTGGAAGCTAGACAGCGAGAATGTAGAAACCTTCATTAGTTTCCTACACCGAAGGTTAACATAAATCTTTGTATTCATCTTTTACATACTTTCGGATGCCTTGACACTGTACTTTAAGCCTTAGTACAGACTCAGGAACAACACACTCCAAGGCAAGGGATTTTAATCTGTCAACTTCACTGCGGGCAGTTTCTTCCCTTAGGTCTCTTACATCTTGAGGGGTCTCGGGCACAGTGCAGAGCTCCAAGTCTTTTATGCACTATTGGAGCTGTTGGATTACCTCTTCGAGTTGTGCCACCTACTGTAGATCTTGTTCTTCGGCTTTTACTTCAACGACTATCATAGATCAAAGTGCTTTGTGAACCATTTCCTTTACTTTGAGTTGCTCGACGAGCAACTATTCCTTTCGTTTCTATAACTATTCTTTTTCTTCATCCCACTTCACTTGCAGAGCAAGATTTTCCCATTCTGCAACACTGTGTTTCTCCTCACAGTCTTTCTGTACTTGCACTAAATCCTGGGTGGCTTGTGTTGTCTCTTCCTAAGCTCGTCGAAGGCGAGCTTCGATTGTATCAACGATCTGGTGGAGTTGAGATGGCTCGTCTCCCAGTTTTGATGTTCCTACTGATAGAGGCACAATAGAAACTATGCGGTTGGACTATAATGCCTGTTGCACCCCTTGGAACTCATCCTTAATCTGACTGAACAACTCCTCCTTCTTAGCTTCTTTCTTCTCTGCTATCTCTAATGAAGCATCATTTAGTGTTGCGACGATGAATTCGAAGTCGTCTGAGGTGAGGGTGGTCTCAAATTTGGTATTGGTTTCTTTCACTTTCTTCTGGGATGAGGGTTTTGGTGGGGAAAACTTCCTTTTATTTGAGGGGTCCTCCTTGTCTCTAGGCAGTATAACCTCACCTTTCTTCTTTTCAAATTCTTCTCCATCTATCTCTCCGCCATCACCTCCTTGCTCAGGTGAGATGGAATTAGTATTGGCTGAGGTACTGTTTATATCCTGACCCTCTTCAGTCTTCTTTGTCTTACTAGGTCTGGGTGTATCTTGTGATTTTTCTGGGCTGTCAACATCAAACATCTCCGCAGGGTCTACAGGAACAAGGAGGTCCGCCAACCATTCCTTGGTAATATCTTCCAATTCATCCTCCATCAACTTGTAGTATGATTGTAGTTGTTGATTATGTCCATCTATACATGTTGTGATGTAAATAAAATGGTGGTCTGCGTTGAATTTCATTAAGGGATAAAACCTGTGAAGGGTATTTGGGGTCATACGAGGCTCAGACTAGATGGCTACCTTCAAATGGTTGTAATGCATATGGACCATGACATTTGACTGCCACTATTTATTCATGTCATTCGAGTACCACAATGTACTAAAATTCGTGGCCAGAGGTTCAAACAACTCAATGTCCGAGAAGATTGCACCTTTCGGCATCTCCCATGCAATGAAATCGACCAGGATCAATAGCCAACTAAAGTGTAATTCATGTCCCTGATCTTGGGCTTCTCTGCAGTCTAGTTCTAACTGGTTTACCGGGTACTGCACCCAATTCATCTGAAGTCCTTCTGCGCACTTCCCTACGAGGTCGACTATGAAACTAGTGACTTGGGTGGGTCGATTCTTTCACACCAACTTTACTGTGATCAATTTCCAAGCGAGGCGTATTGCATCGCTCTAGATATAACCTACCTTGTAGCCTTGTGTGCCCTTCTCGACATTTCCATAGGTGTATTTAATCTTCTGTGCAAGAGTGTGATCCAAGGCTTTTCCTGGTTAAAAATCATGTGGGTCAGGGCCTTGCATGATTATCCTTATGATACAATTGATAAATTTCAGATCCACTGTGATATGGAGGTTTAACCATAAGTATCCACCATGGTAACAAGATAGCAATAGCTTGACGCATGCATTCATTTCTTGGTGCCTTTCGAAGTGTGGGGTCTTCATGACGTTGAGTAGTGTGGACTGCGTGAGGTTATGGATCCATGATTGAGGAACTATCTTGGAATTCTTTCCCTTGGTCCTGGTCGGATACTTATGTGGGGAGAGCATGCTATAGACTTTCCTGTTCCCGAGGTTGAAGTCACTAAACTTCAACGTTGCTATCTTTTCTTGATCTGCGTGAACTACACGTATCCCTTTTGGGAGGTACATAGTAACCAAGGTGTACTCAAAATCTCTAGGAAAACTATCTCAATTGATTGCACTGCTTAGAGGTGGTAGATAGGTGGGTAGTATACTCATAATTAACTTAGCATTCACGAGATCATCCCTATGCTTAGTTTTCTTTTCATCTACTGGTCGAGATGGACCAGATCGAGCAGTGGATGGAGAGGCCAGTAGTCCTCTTGTCGAAGATGCTTGTACACCTATAGACACTCCTCTCTCTGACATGATTATTTTAGCCATTAAGTTGAGGATAACTTTTGTTTCTAATTCTTCAACTGTGGTGAGCTCGTTAGACATACACTCTTGGGATTAAAATTATTGGGGTCATGATGAACTTAGATACGACACTAGAACAAACAACAATAGTGCAATGATCACTATATACAATTCACTTAGTCTTTGGGATCAAACTCTTAGTTAGAAAAAGTGTTCTCTGTGCATGGCGCGACGGGATAAGTAGGAAACTCGGAAACGGTTCGCTTTTAACGGGTCTAAAGCCTCATTAAATCTTGTTTTGTTTGTTATGACACAGTCCAATGGTCTGGTGTTGAGCTATAAATTCTTTCTGACCCGTTCGGAGTGGCATTCGAATAGATATATTGATCCCAATGGCTATATTTCTTCGCCCTAGCGAAGTACCATGTGTCACTGTTATGATATCCTGACGAAGCTCCAATTCTGAAAATTTTCTTTCTGCAAAGTTCCCTCTAGAATATTCTGTAACTTTTCAATATTAGCCCTCTTCTTACTTAGCTTTCTAGCCTTCTTTCCAGTGAGCTTCGACTAGGTATGTCATTTTCCATTCTGATTCGTATCTTATTTTAACATAGTCACTGGGCATTGTTGAGATTCTTTCCTAGGATTCAGGGGTAATACCTTTTCTTTATCTGGAGTAAGTACTTCAGTCTTCTATGGGTATTCTAGTGTTCTTGTAGCTTCGACATCAGGGTATCTAATTCCAAATAGCTTCGATCTGTTCTCCTGTTCTTCAATCAATTGTGCGATCTTTCTGATCATGAAATATTTTAATTCTTGTTTCTTTTGCTCCAAAACTTCTTCTTCTTCCCTTCGTCTGGCTTGATCTCTATCAATCCAAGGTTTTCCTATTAACATGGTAAATAGGGCATTTTCCTCAATAAATTGAATAATCTCAAAATCTTCTTCTGTTGAAGTTCCATTTTCATTCATAGGTATCTGAGCGAGCCTTCCACATAGGTTTACCAATTTTCCTTTGAATAACCATATTCCTCCTAATGACATAATCATATCAAGCCTCCCTATAGATTCCCAAGTTCTCTCTGTCATGATACTCACCTATGTTTCCTCATCTAGAACACAGTCAATGTCAAAGTCTCATATTCTTGCTTCGATGCATTCCTTTTCTTTAAAGATCTTTGATAATCTAAAATGCTAGTGGTCATTCAGGGTTTCTTTTATCTGTAGCAATGCTTTCTCTGATTCTTCCTAGGGTTCTGCTATATCCTCTGGATATTCCTTAGGGTTTTCTTGATTCAGATTCATTCCTTCAAGCTTAGCAATCATTCTGGGGAAATCCAACACTTCATGGTCCATAGCTTTGCAACAAAGACAACTAGGTCTTCTCCCAGGGCATTCTTTAGCAAGATGTCCCAGTTTTCTGCAACTATAATAGAGGGTTAATCCTCTCTTTCTTTTAAATGATCCCCATCCTCTTCTGTACTGTGCACTCGGATCATAGGAGCTAACCTACAATAAATACTTTATGGAATCCTGCATCCATTCGTTAGTCCAAACATTCTTTCTATGCATAGGTATAACATATCTTTCACTATTCTTATCAGATCTACTCATATCAAACCTTTTTTCATCTATTAATTTCCTAGTTTTCAAAATAGGACAGACTCTATTAAACATACCTAGATCCATACTCTAGAAACACAAATTTCCACTTATCTTACTTCTACAGAGCACAAAGCTTTCAAATCTTGAATTTTTCTACTATCTTTACCTTTATCAGCGCATAGAGATTACAGATCTTACCTCTTTTAATCATAAATTCTCACTTTTACCTTTCTTAGAGCACAAAGCTTTCAAATCTTTCTTCTTTCCTTCAGATCCAACCTCTTTTCTTTAGATTGGGTTTCCTTCTTTAGAACAGAGCTTTATAAATTGAGTAGGAAATTACACACTAGGGCACAGATCTACGCACAGAGATTTCATAATCCCAGGTCGAATCTTTACGCAAAGATTCTTCTTCCTCAGTTCCCAACAATCACAGTTTCAGGTCCTAGCAATGGAACCATTTGTTGGCACAGGGGCATACCTAGGGTTCAACATTACAAAAACATACCAACAAATGCCTAACTATTGGCCCTTTCGACAACACCTGTGAAGCAGATGAAGTCTCACCCGAGGTAGAGGCAGGGGTGGTTGCAAGACTCAGGTGTCTGCAACCTTAACTGGGACACAAATCTGTTATTGTAATACTTAATAAAGAAATTAGCATGGTCAGTTCCTCAATATATAATCATTAATCACTTCACTGATAAAACAGGGCTTCGCAACATTCACACTGTTATAACATACTTAAGCACTTAGCATCAATATATAGGTCAGATCTAGCAGATCAATCACTAAGCACATTCATATGGATCAGATCTAATATTCTCACATATCATTAGCACTAAGCATAAGAATATCTATCTAATCATCTTAAATCACTTAGAAAAAGAAGACATCAACACATTAAGAAAAGTACAAAGCAAGACAACACAATGTTTACATGGTTCACCCCCACCCTGGGGCTACATCCACCAACTCTTCTTCTTTATTGTCTTCAATCAATTGGTTACAAGCACAAAGACATCAAAACCCTTACTCTGCATAGGACAAAAGATTTTCACATCTCGCTAGATCCTTCTTCCTTGCGTTACAACACTAAGCCCTCCACAATCTACTACAAGGACCTGGACTTAGCTCTACAAGTCTCTTACAGTCATGCACAAAGCACTTACAGAGTCTACTTGCACTTGGCATACATTCACATCACATAGATGCACTATTCGACTCCTTTCTTACATTTCCTATCCTTCTATTTATACATACAAAATAGGCCTAAACATAGGTAAACCCATGGGCCGACATCCCATTCTCGTTACATATTCCCAAAAACCCAAAAAGGGACCCAAAAATGGGCCTAGATCCTATGATTTCCACTTCATCTTGTGCTCCTCCTTCGACAGGCTATTGAAGTCCCAAAATAGGTCACTATGACCAAGAGTCTTCCAAAACTTGGTCAAGGGCCAACACCATTGAACATGATACTTTGTCTTTGCATGCATTTTTATCTGTTGAACCTCTGCACTGAACCAATCCTCTGAGTTTCTTTACTCCTTTGGGTCACCCGATGAAAGTCACAGTATCCACTGCATCATCAATTTTTGGTCCATGCCATGTTTCTGTTGTTCTGCCTCAGTGTTCAAGGGAAGTATCTACCTCAAGAGTCAACCATCACAAATATTTTGTTTCAAACAATCATGTCAGTCCATGTTCATTTTATCCACCAATTACATCTCTGTGTCTAATTAATGTCATTGATGGGGGATACACCAAGGCCCTCCTGCGACAAGTCTATTCATGTTGACTTCAACACATCATCCAGTAACTATACCTAGAAACCAATTAGTACCTTGGGACCTGCATGCCTCAATGATAGGCCTCCTTGCTTCCGACAATGGGTTTACATCATTGACCTCTGATCAAATGATTCCATGAATGTTTGAATTTAGCTCATTTATTCACATTCTCTGGAATGTACTAGGGTACCTTGGGAATCATCAACATCAATGGTGATTTCCCTCACACTTGTTAACCGTTCACATCATTGACCAGTAATCAAGTGGTTTCTACCACATTCAACATCAGGATATCTATTCACATGGTTAGATTCATACCGCATAGGGATTAGTAAGAAGACCCTGGGTTGCATGATCACTTTGATATGCACTTTTCCCAGGTTGCGACGGAGTTTCTTTTAAACAATGACACATATGCTATCACATAGATCCACTTTGTATTGGTTCATGGCTATGTCTTTTCATCTCGGAGATCCACAGTGTATTTTTCATGGCTATGATCATTTTATGTCATGGAAGTATAGATCCACATTGTATATTTGGTGGCTATACTCTTTGTTAATATAATTATGGATCTGTAGTGTATTTTATGGCGGCCATACCTTGAAATTATTTATCACTCAAGCATAGGTATGCATTCCTTGGGTTTGAAACATGTCATAATATTTGTTTGATGGTTGTGTGAAGCTTCTACCAATTTCTCTAAGTCCATACCCTTGCTCAAAAAAGACTACAAAGTACTTCAGTCATCAGTTTCCGTCTTCTAACTTCGCACTTTGGGGGGCAATCTGTTACATTAAAAATTACTCATTTCAGTAATGACCTATTTTTGTCATTATAAATGTCACAAGTGTCGCATTTTGACCCTAAGTGTCACAAGTGTCGCAAACATCATACAGTCACCTTGCCTATGTCATGTCTTGAATGACATCACAAGAACACTTGAAAGACACCCTCAGAGACTAGTTAAAGAAGGAGAAAACATCTGATGAAGAGTACAAATACTTTTCCATGGAAAAAACCACTCAAAAGTCATTTTTGAAGGGCAACGCTCCCCTACCCACTGTCAAGGAGTGATAGCACTCCTTGACCTCCTTAGGGGGAGCATTGCAATGCTCTGTGCACCCTTTTGGGGGAGCGTTGGCATGTTTGAGGTAATCTTTGATTGTTGAGCTGAATCAGGGACAAATCCCCCTCATCTCTGGAGTTAGTTGGATTCAAATATGAGGCCAAGGTTGGATCTTAGGGAGGATCCACAACTGATGGAAGAAGATCCTCAACCTATCCCAAGAATCTCTAAGGTGGTTGGGCCTCTCCAAGCCTATATAAGGAGGCCTCTTCATGATAAAAAGGGATATATGCAAGGCATCAAACTTATGATCTCATAAGGGAGATTCATTAGTGAAAGCTATAGTCATTTTGATCATGGAACTTTTGAGCAAGGCTCTGGACAAAGAGAGCTTGGTGAAACTATTGCATCTACATCTATGGTTGTAAGTAATTTTCTTTGTTTTCATTAATATAAATATGTGTTTGGCTTGTTTCCTTTAAGTTTTTGTATCTTTCATGAACTTATTCTTTTGATAGATCTATTATGAAGCTAACCATGGTAGAATAGGAAGAATGTTTTTTCGTTGCTACTCATTGGATTGCAGGACCTTCTGAAGAGATTGGAGATCAAGTTCATCTTGGATTGAGAAAGGACAAACATTATTAAAGGTATTCATTTCTTCTTATTCCTTGACTAGTTTAGCCTCATTAGAAGGAATTTTAGTGTTCAACATTTGCACTTTTATGTCCTGGTTATAGGGGTCTAGTATCCAAGAGGAAATCCACTTGTCCGTAGGGGGATTCTCCTATAACAGAAATTGGAACTTTTGAGCAAGGGTCTAGACAAAGAGAACTTGGTGAAGCTATTGCATCTACATATATGGTTGTAATCACTTTGCTTTGTTTTTATTAATATAAATATGTGCTTGGCTTGTTTCCTTTAAGTTTGTGTATGTTTCATGAACTTATTCTTTTGATAGATCTATTATGAATCTAACCATGGTAGAATAGGAAGAACGTTTTTTCGTTGTTTCTCATTGGATTGCAGGACCTTCTGAAGAGCTTGGAGATGAACATCAACCTAGATCAAGCAAGGACAAATGTTATTAAAGGTATTCCTTTCTTCTTATTCCTTGACTAGTTTAGCCTCATTAGAAGGAATGTCAGTGTTCAACATTTGCACTTTTCTATCTTGGTTATAGAGGTCTAGTTTCCAAGAGGAAATCCACTTGTCCACACAGGGATTCTTCTGTAATAGACTCCTTGAGACTTCCCTCCAAACTACACTAGTGGTGTCTAATCACCATTACAACTTCTATCTACTGAGGCTTATTACATTGAATAAACATTAACATTTCATATCTGAGGCGAAGCTCGTGATATGTACAACTCAAGCCTACTAAAAGTGACTTCATCTACTACATGTACAAAGACATCAACTCGGCTCTTCCAACCTTACAACATTTAATTTTCTTTTAATTAGATTTAAATTTTAAAATTGAGGGAAAAATGAGAGGGTTGGCTCCTCTCCCCTTCTTAAATGCGCTTTGATGTGTTGGAATGTTGGTGCATTGTTGAGGTGGAGAGATGATCCTATATCATATATACACTGCACAAAGGTAGTAGTTCAACATTCAGGATGGTAGGGCATGATCCCACCATCAGGTTACCAAAATTGAAAGGAGAAGTGTCAAAGGACCCGGAGAAGCACTTGTTTATCCGTGAAAATATTTGGGAAGCGAAACAGATCACAGATGAAGAAACTAAACTTGTACAGTTAGCTATCATGCTAAGAGATCGTGCACTGGATTGGTACATGAGTTTAGTTGCAAACAGTCCGCTAGGGACAACCAGAACAATCGAAGATATCAAGAAGTTGTTGATAAATGAGTTCCAGAAGCCTAGTTCAGAGGATCAATACATGAACGAGATGATAGATATTAGACAAAAACTAGGAGAATATGTATGGGAGATCGATCAGATATTCAAATGACTGAAGGGAAAGATAAAATATGTTATGAAAGATATGAAGCATAGGAATTTGTTTGTCAATTCACTGCTACCACACTTGAAGTATCTGATGCGACAAAAAAAGTTTCAGATGTAGGCAAAGGCTCTACAAGCAACCCTACAACTAGAAGAAAACCAATATCAGAAGATAGATCTATCCATAGAGGATTTGAAGGAGGATTTGAAGAACTTAACGTTCTAACTAAACCAGAACAAAGGTAAGGACAAAAGTGAAGCTATTTGGTCTACCACAAGTAGGACAACAGGACACCATAAGAACGAATGTCCAACATTCACACAGTACATGGAAGCATGAATGCCAAATATGTTACCCACTAGAGGACTATGGTGTGAGATCTGAGAGAAACAAGGTCACGATCCATACCACTGCCCAATGATGCAAAAGTACCAAACAATATTGAAGAGATCATATTGTAGCTTTTGCAAGTCAGTAGGCCATGATGAAAAATATTGCAGAACCGTGGACCTTATGAGGGAAAGAACATCAGATGCATATAAGGTGTAGGAAGAAATGATGATCGAAAAAGAAGTACCTCAGTTTAATAAAATAACAACCCTGTAAAACATTGCATGGTAGTAGTATAACACTGCGAAACAACAATACAACATTGTGCAATCGTAGTATAATACCACACAATATAACCAGGAACCTCAATATAATGTGTCGTGAGGGGATCGAACTAGCTACCAAGGTGGAGGAAGAGAAATAGGAGGTTTTGGAAGGGGCAGAGGACTAGTGGTATGTCATAATTTTTAGCAAACAACCAAGACACTATGCAAGAGAATGTACACTTCCACCAACGACCTGTATGTTTTGTCACACATCAGATCAAATCATGACACACACACAGACACACTCGATCCCCTCTTCCTCCCACCAGCTTCTCTCTCTCTCTCTCCCTCTCCCCCACCTTC
>JZKD02S1103582.1:103444-130661 GCA_000966675.3 Picea glauca
CACCACATTCTCTCTCTCTCTCTATCTATCTATATAGCTCTTATCTCTCACTGTCCCTCTCCCTCTCCCTCTAATCCCTCCTCTCTCTCTCTCTCGATCCCCTCTCCCGCTATCTCTATCTTCTATCTAACTCCCCCCATCTCTAATCCATTCTCTATTATAAATTGATGGGATTCTCATGGAAAAGGTTACAAGAAAACTAGCAAGAGAATTATTGGAGAATTAGTGCAAGATTGTATGAAGGACTGATGCTACAGCAGCTAGGAACACCAGCAAGGTTATCATAAGTGGTTGATCTTCTTCATGCATGAGAAAGTGTGTGTGTCAGAGCTAGGAGCCATCGAAAGGAGATTTGCAACATCAAGGATCAGGTTGTAATTCTTGCTTTCTATCAATTAATATAGTAATATGTCCCTTTCCCATAAAGCCAATGTCACTTTATTACATAACTCCTTGATCATATGTATAGATTAACTATTGAATACATTGAGTTGTTTTCACTTCAATTGGTTTGAATAGATTAACTATTGAATACTGCAAAGCTGGACTATAGAGACCCAAGGAAGCGATCATAAGGTATGTACGTGATTCTTGCCTTCCAGTTCATTCGATAGTATAAAACTAGGGAAAGAGTATTATTATGTCCTGCTTTGTTCTAGATCCAGGTGGATCTAGGGAGATCGGTTTGTGTCCGCACTTACGGATTAATCCTGAAACAAAATTGGCGACTCAACTGGGGAACAATCCCATTTTTTGGTGGCTTTTTGTATTTTTTTGTGGCCATCTGCTCTAGTTTCATATTTCTATTATTTTATCAGTCTCTGAGTCTTCAGGATATCCTGATAGACCTTCTGGGTCCAGAAGCCTTTGTCAATTTTGCTTTAATTTTCAAAAATTTTGTTATATTCAGGGGTTCTCGCACTGTGTTTAACTGCAGCCTGCGAGAATCATTCAGGTTTGCACCCTGCTCATAGGGTTCAGTGCGAGTACCTCACACCTTGCTAAAAGGTTGCCCGTGAGAATCATAGATTCTCACACTGTGTAACACTACTTGCCTGCGAGCAAGATTTTTGAAAATTTTGGAATTGAGTTTTGGTTTTTCTAACTGCTCAGATCAATTGAATTACCTATTTTGGGTTTATTGGACCATTGATTGATATGTTTCTTGCTTTAGTTTTCATGCTTGAACAGTTTTAGGGTTTCAAGGTTTTTCTTGTCCTTTGTAGCTTGACTTTCTTTTCTTGTCTCTTATTGGCAAATTCATTCTCTCTACTTTCAAGAGCTGAGTGTGTCTGATTGGTTGAGAACCAGTGATTGGTTGAGAGTTAAGTGCTTGGTTTTTCTCATTTGATCATAGTTTGAAAAGTCAT
Organism: Picea glauca; assembly: GCA_000966675.3. Lineage (NCBI taxonomy): Eukaryota > Viridiplantae > Streptophyta > Pinopsida > Pinales > Pinaceae > Picea > Picea glauca. The sequence goes on from JZKD02S1103582.1 coordinate 104,815, forward strand.
TTTTGGCTTTGCATTGAGAAGACTAATAGGTTTGCTCTTTGTTTTTGCTTTCATTGAAAGAGTTGATTGGGTTGTTATTTGCTTGTTCATTGATTTGATTTTTATATTCTCATTGGTATAGTGAGAGTTCTTTTTGGAAAGTGAACACTTAGCTTTTCTTTTAAAAACTTGTTTTTGTCTTTTATAAAACATTGAAAAATCAAATTTTAGAGATTGTTGAAGTATTGAAAAAGACATATAGAGAATGTTCATTTTATTAATGATTGTTTGCATTAACGTTTCAACGGAAATTGTGTGTTATAGTTTTGTTGATTTGGAAAATTTTCTCTCTCTCCCATACATAGGATTCATTGAACGAAAGTGTTATTTTTTCATTTTCATTCTTTCATTGTTTGGGTCAGAGTCATATAACATTAGTTTCACTTCCGTTTCCTTTGTGTAAACAACAGCTCTTAAAAAAATTACGTAATCTTAAAATGTATCTAGTAACTCTTTTCTAGGGCTCTTTTACACCAACATTTAGCTAGGCTAGTGCTTTGGAGTAGGAAGAGAGATACACTCTCCAAAAGCTCAAAACACACAATAGCATCTTGAGTTAGGGAGTGTTAAATTTCATTGGCAACATATTGTTCTGGGAAGCCCTTCTAACACAAGGGTCAAGCACTAGGTCGCATTGGTGTTGGCAGAGTTACTCACCCTACTTTGTTGACATCAGTGTAGAGATTGCACGTATTATGGGGGTCACTCCGAGGTATAACCACAATGATGAGTGGAAGCCTTTTGAGTTGATTTCGGGCTAGATACCCTGCCCTTGCATGTGGATCGGACTGACGACTGTTCCCCCAGACTGTATTGTTGTTTGTGGTGACCTTAGTGGCCTATCTCTCTAGGTTCTTACCCAAGGTGACTGTGGAGGGGGAAGTCTTCATGGTACCTGGAATTGACGTTGATCAAACTCACTCGGGCTCCTTGGAGGGTATACACATGATTATGTTTGGGGGCTTGCACCAGGGTGTAAGTCCATTAAGCAGGTCGTCAACATAACTTTTCCATCCTAGCCCTGCCCCTTCTCGTCTCGTTGTTGCGACATTGGATTTCATCACCAACTAGTGGCTTCGATATTAGAAGGTCTTGTTTGTCTGGTGATTGCTTCCTAGATTTTCTTTACTAGTGTATGTTGTTTGTTTATCGAAGTTGACCTTAGGAATTTCTTTGTGGAGCTTGTCACTCATTTACAATTTCTCCCCCATGGCGTTCACATAGAATGCAAGGTTTATCTCCAGAGCATCTGGACGATTCTCAACCATCGCCTACCGATACACCTGAGGGTTCTCCCCATCAGACTGAGGTCCCAGTGGTTACTCCACCACAGGGGGAAACCAGTGACGTTCCAGTTGTCACCACACCACCTCCACAGGTAGCACGAACTGACTCTCTAGAAGATTTTCGAATTACCAATACTATAGAGGATTATTGCATTCACTGTGGTGAATGACCTTTTGTGCGATTAAATTATTCTGACGAAGTCATTGTTACATCTTCTGAATCAACCGTTGGGCCTTCTCCCGATGTAGTAGGCCAAGAACCTTTTTGGTCAGGCAATTTTCGACGAGTCATTTTTGGTACTAAGTCACCTACAGTCTACGAAATCAACCCTCCAATGTCTTCTGAGACATAAACTACACTAGAGAATACCACTTATCACTTTGTTCTCCCTCCCGAGATGGCCCATCTCGCGAATACTACGAGTGTCCAAACCGGAATTATTGTAGCTACTCTTGCTCCTATCAATACCCAACAAATACCTGATGTCAACTCGACACTACCACCCGGTTATCATGCGTTGAATGCTTTGTTGAATTCTTCCAATCCAACCCCTCCGCACACCCCCTCCGGTTCTCCAGGTTCTGGGCACCCTATTCCCGGTTTTATTCCGACGCTCCCTCAATTTCCTTCTGGCAATCTTAGTCCTAGTGGCACTATACCGTCCATGGCACCAAACTTGCATATTCCCGTTGGTGGACAAGGTGGTACGATTCCTTTTCCTCTTCCCGAACATAATCCAATTACTGCGCAAGTTCCGGTTGGAACACAATCTACGATAGGAGGACCAACCTCACCTTTTGGACAAAACATACCCCCTGAATTGGCCCAGTATTGGAATCAGATTCTACAAAAATTTCCTCAAAATGCTGGGGGGCAACAAACTATCCCTACCGTAGGCCAACCATATCTGGGTATAACTAATCCTATTTGGGGTCAGAGTCAAACTACTCAACCTCAGGTCCCTACTCAAACTCAAGGTTACCACCATTAAAATTACTATCCTCACCAACCACTATCGAATCAGCCAGGGTCTTCCCACTATGGGCAGACTGCATATGGTCCTACTGGTTTGCCGACAGGGCTTCCACCCCAAAGTCACCAGTACCCGCAGGTGAATAGACAGTTACCTTTTCTTGCTACTTTGGATTTGCCAGACTTGACTAGGATTCTAAATGATCCTATTCGTCACTCTCCCCAATGGCCTGTTATTCCTGCCAAGCTTCCATTGGACATTCCGAAATTTGATGGCAAAGTGGGAGAGGACCCGAACAATCATGTTATGACTTTTCATATATGGTGTTCATCGAACTCATTGATGGATGATTCTATTCATCTACGTCTTTTTCAACGAACCCTCACAGGTTCCGCTGCGAAGTGGTATATTGAATTTCCATGAGGTTTTTTCTCTGACTTTAACACCCTCACTATGGCCTTCCTTACACATTACCAGTTACCAATTCGTTAGGATACTGGGACTGAAATTTTGACTTCCTTCAAACAAACTAAAGGCACTCATATATCAGATCACATTCATGAGTGGAGAAGGAGAAGACGTCTCATTAAACTCGAACTCTCGGATCAGTTACTGGCAGAATGGTTTACGAAATCCTTCGTGAACAAAATTGGAAAATACATTGCCATGGGTGGTGTTGTTACTGAGGAGCAAGCTATAAGTCGTGCTCAATATCTTGATCTCGTTTATTCGCAAATGGGAACACTTTACGATTTTCTACCTGAATTACCTCATCCTGGTACTTCCAACGCTTCAACTGCTCCAGCTACCTCACATGCAACTGATGGTGTGATTGGTACTACCCATACCCACTCACATTCTGTGTCGAGTACAACCCCTAAATCTACATATTCTAATGTTCAAAATGCTTCGTCTCCTGCCACTCCCGCCGGTAAAACTTCTGAGGTGAACGCTGTTCAATCTACCCCGACTGGTAAAAATAAATCTAAAAAGGGGAGAGGCGAGAATAAGGAGGGTAAAAACAATAATCAAACAGAGCAGCCAAAAACATACCCCTGTTGAAGATCGGGATAAGAGAAAACCATGCTACCCTTGGCTTATCTGTGGTGACGATCACTACACAAAGGATTGTCCACGACGTGCCGAAGTTACTAAGTTCCTTCAAGGAGCACCCAAGCCATCTACATCGGTTGTCTTGTCCCAACCCTTCCCGTCTCAACAACAGGCTCAGTTGGTCATCCATGACCAACCATCTACTTCTATGACATCATATGTTTTGATGTGTACTGGTGATTCTAAGCAGAATAATGTTTCCATCGCAACTAGAGAAAAAGATTATTCTCCATCTAAGGAGAAGGTTGACGATTTACCTCCTGCTTTGGTACAAATTTCTCCACCAACTCCACCAACAAACGGTCCTCTTCATCTCGAACGACCGAGCTTTGATACAGTCCTGCGACCCCCTAAGGGTGTTGTTCGAAAATCGGCTTTTAATCCTCATCCTCGTGTGGCCCAGAACTATAGCATTGTGGAAGATCTGGCCCAAGCACCTTCAGCGATGTCTGCCCTTGAAGTCCTTCAGTCTTGTCCTGCACAAAGGAAGGCTCTGTTGAAAGCTATAGTTGGAATTGATCCAACAGATATGAATCTAATAGTCTTTGACTTAGAATATCACATTCCAAGATTACCCCCTCAACTCGTGTTTCAAATTCAAGTTGTTGTCTCTGACAAGAACATTTTCCGAACTGTTATAGATGAGGGTGCCTCTACGTGTGTAATGTATCTTGCTTGTTGGAAAGACATTGGATCTCCTCCTTTAAATGAATCACAAAATACTTTGAAAGCCTTTAATGGCTCTGGTTTTAAGCCTTACGGTGTTCTTCCATCATTTCCCGTTACTCTAAAAGGTAAGACAGTCCAAGTCGAGGTGGAGGTCTTTGATGCTCCTCTTGATTATAATCTTCTGCTTGGTCATAGCTGGATCGATTCCATGCGTGTTGTTGTGTCAACACTTTTTCGTGTAGTACATTTTCCTCATCAAGGAAAGGTAGTTACCGTTGACCAACTTGCCTTCTTTAATTCCGATACTCGTACTGGCAACATGTCGTTTATAGCTAAAACCCCGCCGGGTTACAAGAATGTCGGTGTGGGCCTCTTGAAGGACTCTTCGTTAATGGGTACTTTTCCCATTCCACCGCCCGATATCCCACACCTGTCCATTGCTTATATCAATATGGTCTCCACCATACCTCATGAACTTCCTGTGTCTTCTGACCCTTGGATAGTCCCTGACCCTGGAGATCACACTAGTTTCGGCGACGTCATGCCGTTAAGTCCGGTTGAGTCTGCTTATCACACCATTCAATCGGCAATCCCTTCTACATCCTCTCTGGAGGAGTTGTTTCCTGATCGTTTCCATGTCATCTTTCCCACTGATGAGATGATCATGTCCGTCATGGAGGACACCCCTTGGGATGATGGGCATCATCATTCCATACTCTTTCTGGAACAATACACTCTCGAGAATTATCAACGGATTTTGACTTTGTCGACCGTTGTTGTCATATCGACCATTCCCGGATCTACACAAGATGTGTTTTCCGAAGGGAACCTCAACAATATTTCTCCCATGATTCCCATTGATATATCAGTTAAACCTAGGATAGTTGAAAATGTTCACATTGGAGCTTCGTGTTCTCCGGATGAGATCATCACCTATACATCTTTGTTCAAAGAATTTCGTGATATTTTTTCCTGGAGTTATGAAGAGATGACAGGTATCGACCTGGCTATTGTTGTACATGAGATAAAGACATACCCCGGAGCTAAACCAGTCCGGCAGCGCCTTCGCCCCGTTCATCCACGTAAAGCGACAACTATTAAGCTTGAAGTTGAAAAACTTCTTAAAGACAGTTTTATTTATCTCGTGGCTCTGACAAAATGGGTTTCCAACCCTATACCGATTGATAAGAAAGGTGTTAGTATTCGTGTGTGTCTTGATTATAGGGATATTAACAAGGCCTGTCCAAAAGACAACTTTCCAACCCCTTTTGTCTACCAGATTGTCGATGACTGTGTCGGCAGTGAAATCTTTTCTCTCATGGATGGTTTCTCCGGCTATAATCAAATTAGCATCGCTCCCGAGGACCAGCATAAAACTGCTTTTATTTGTCCTTGGGTACTTTTGCCTATAGAAAACTTCCCTTTGGTCTTAAGAATGCGGGCGCGAGGTTTCAATGTGCTATGTCTTATGCGTTTCACGATATAAAGCATATCGTTCAACCTTATTTGGACTATTTACCTTCTCATTCTTTACACCGAGTCGATCACCCCACTCATCTCCGAGCAATTTTCGTTCGTTGTCGGTTCTATCACATTCGCTCAAATCCTCATAAATGCATTTTTTGCGTAGAATCTGGCCGTCTTCTAGGTTTCATTGTTTCACAACAAGGGCTTCGGGTAGATCCTATTAAGTTCGAGGCGATTCTTAATCTTCCTCCTCCTTCTTCACTGCGCCAGTTACAAAGTTTGCAGGGGAAAGAAAACTTTCTTCGTCGTTTCATTCCTAATTACGCCGAGATTACTCGTGGTTTCACCCAGCTATTATAGAAAGATTCTGAGTTCGTTTGGGATTCTATTGCCAACAATTTTTTTGAAGCTTTGAAATTGTCCCTCACATGAGCTCCGCTTCTCTTTCCTCCAGATTATAGTTGTGATTACTTTCTTTATCTCGCTGCCTCTGAGTATACAATCGGCATGGTTCTTGTCCAAGAGGATGATGCGCATGATGAACATGTTATTTATTACTTGAGTCAAAGTCTACCATCAACTGAAATCAAGTATCAACATGTTGAAAAACTGGTTTTGGCTACCGTTCAAGCCGTTCAACGCTTTCAGCATTATATCATTTCCAGGAAAACTACAGTGATTTCGCATTGCAACCCTATGCAACACATTTTGACTCGTCAATTGCTAGGGGGAAAGTACTCCAAATGGATTGTCATACTCCAGGAGTTTGACTTGGAATTTGATCGCGCCACGTCTAAGAAATCCTTAGTTTTCGCTGAATTGATATGTGATTTTCCTCACTCTGCCACGGAAAATGTAGCAGTAGATTCATTGCCTGATGAATATCTTTTCCTCATAAGCACTGACGATATTTGGCATGGAGATATCATTATATATCTCCAAACCTAGACTTTCCAGCCTGCTTTGTCTAGTAATGAACGACGTTGTGTTCTTTATCAAGCGCGTCAATACATTATCCTCGGGGATACTCTTTACCGTCGGGGAATTGACTCTGTGTTTCGACGTTGTTTGACTTTTGATGAAGCCGAGAAAGCTCTGAATGACTTCCATTCTGGAGCATGTGGTGGTCATATGTCTGGGTATGCTACTGCCCATAAGATCTTATGCGCAAGATATTTTTGGCCTTCCTTGTTCAATGACTGTATTACTGCCGTTCAGAAGTGTCATGCCTGCCAAACCTACAATCAGAAGATTCGATCACATCCTGCTCCTCTTCATCCTGTAGTCTCAGTTGGACCTTTTGCAAAATGGGGCGTTTATTTCATGACATGTCACCCTCACTCGGCTGGGGGGCATGGTTACATCATCATAGCAGTTGATTATTTTACTAAATGGGCCGAGGCGATGCCAACCTTCGATAATACTGGAAAGACTGCAGCGTTGTTTCTTTTCAACCATGTTATAGCTCGTTTTGGTGTGCCCCAAGCTATTGTTACTAATCATAGTAGTCATTTTAGGAATTTTATGATGTCTGAACTTACGAAAAAGTTGGGTCTTCATCATGATAACTCAACACCCTATTATCCACAAGCTAATGGCCAAGTCGAAGCAATCAACAAAGTTCTTATAACTATGCTTCGATGGATGATAGGCATTCATAAGACAAGTTGGCACACGAAGTTGTTTTCAACATTGTGGGCATACCGGACATTGGTCAAATCCGCTACTGGGTTTACACCCTTTCGATTAGTCTATGGTGTGGAAGCCATTCTTCCAATAGAATGTGAAATACCTTCTTTGAAGCTAGTTGTCGAACTCTTACCCAATACTTCTGTTGAAGAAGAAAATCTTTTGTATCTGATGCGTTTAGACGAGACTCGACATGACGCCACTTTGATAATAGGAACCCAGAAGAAATGTGTCAAGGCGCAGTATGACAAGCATGTCAAGCCACGCGTTTTCTCTGAAGGAGATATTGTTCTTCTATATGAACAGGATCGAGACGTGTTAGGGGCTGGGAAATTCAAACCAATGTGGCGAGGTCCTTACATTGTTCACCGATTTTTGGACAAAGGAGCATACGAGCTGGTCGATTACGATGGTATCCCTTTAAGTGAACCCAGGAATGGGTTGTACTTGAAGAAGTACTATGCATAAGTCATTTGTGCACAAGTATTTGTATTTTATGTATCATACTTTGTGTGTGTTACTTTAGTTTGCTTTTGACGTTATCTGGTCTCTGCCCTCATGTGACGTTGTGTTTGATTGCCATATGTCAGAGTTTTCGCTACCCTATATTGGCTTCATTGATGGTGCTAGCCATAGTACTCAGAACTTAGCTTCCGCTGCATGGGCAATCTATGCCCCAACAAATGAACTTATATCTTTACGAGGTGTATGTCTTGGCCGTGCAACCAACAATATTGCAGAGTATAGCATCGTTATTGAATTATTGGTTGATGCTATCTCACTCAGAATTCGTCACTTGGTTGTGCGACTTGACTCGCAGCTTGTAGTACTACAACTAAGTAATATATAATCTATTTGAAGTCCTACTTTATTACGAGTGTATTTGTGAATTCACCTCTTGGAACGATATTTTGATCACATTGAATATCAGCATATTCCTAGGTGTATTAATACATTAACAGACGCATTGGCTAATTATGTATTGGATAGACATTTGAACCATTTATAAATCAAACACATTATAATTCACACAATGAAAAGTAATCTGGTAGACACCATCTGTATATATAACGATCAAAATAGTTTGTTTTTTACAAAAAGTTTGCCCGAAGACCAAAATATCAAAAATGGAAGCGTATAGCTTCTACAATGTGACGTCATGGATGACGTTCACGGTAACACACTACTACCCTAGCAACTCTACGGAGCAGTCGACCCATAGCTGTTGAAACTCCTACAGTGTGACGTTGATCACGTCATGGAATCTCTTCCAGAGTCATATCTGGAATGTCTGTTGTCAGACCCTCTAAGTTCTGTTCCACCACTTGGTAATCTTCGGCATACTATGGTAATATTGTTGCTGCTTCTCCTCGTCACTGAATAGGAGAGGTGCCAGGAGGTCTATACGGTCCAACATCTGTGTTATCCACAAATATTTTGTGTTAATATTCAGATAAATCTATAAAACAAAAACATTTAAATATGCTAAAAATTCAAAAACATTTAAAAAGAGAAAAATTGTGTCTTCTTACCGAGGTCTCCCCACTGAGCATCCTCAGGTAGTGCTAGATCCGGATCTCCTCAAAAATCCAACCCGACATAGGCATAGTCATCGACCATCAGCATCTGGTTTTGCAACCAATCAAAGAAAATATCGTCATATTTGACGATTGGTCCTGCCACGTGCCGAGCCATAAGCCGACACCATTGCACCATCCTCGAATCCCTAGGACCCGGAAAGTCCCACTCAACCCGTAGTCTGAACACAGGGACCCTCTCTAGGAAGAAGGACACTAACAAAGATCCATAACCAAATTGTTTCAGTTCTCCCTGCCTGCACTTGGTTAGTTTCCTTTTGATACTGTGCAACACTGCATCAGCCCAGTTAAAAACTCGGGGCTCAGTACACTCAATGGCATATTGGAAGTAGCTCTGCAATGCCATATGGGGAGCGGAACTTCCAGCCATCCAAGCAATCGTAAAGAGAATAATGTGGAGAGTCAAGTCATTTACTCCCCAAATTGCCACTTTCCCTTTCTTTCTTTCAGCCTTGGGTACACAGTATTGGTTGCAATATTCACTCATCTTCAATCCGCCACCTCTGTTGCCGGTCAGGCTGACATGAGACCCGCACCTGGATAATCTGGTCAAGAAGTATATGTCCTCGATGTCAATAGCTAATGTATGAGCTCCTACATTGAAAACTTGCTGGTCTGGATCCCACATATGGACTAGATACTCCAGTAATCGGACTTGGGCTCTCATGCCCGGGATACAGAAGTATTTTAAGAGACCACAATCTCTTAATGCAGCTATGGTGGGAGGATGATTCTCGGCATTTTCATTATCCTCCTCATGTTCTCGTTCTATCCACTCAAACACCATATTTGTGGCTATTTAGCTACATAAGAAACATACAAAGAGGATTAATGATCTTATTTATGAAATAAATCTTTTTCATTGGCTAAACTTAAAAAAATAAAATTGAGTTTTGCGCTGCTCGCAGGTGTCTTATTATGCATAGTGCAAACACCTCACAGGTGGCTCAAAGCCCACCTGCGAGAACGAGTCATTCTCGCAGGTCCCGTATGGGCCACCTGCGAGAATTCCTCCACACATATATGGTTCAAAAAATCACTTAAAACAACAGTTCTAACCAGTGGAATCAAAATTTTAAACCATGAAAAGATCAAGAATGAATAACTTACCAAAATGCTGCTGACGACTCAAAAAATGATCAATCGTAGCTCCCGGGAATCAACGCCGAAGTTGGAGGGTAAAATGAGGGTTTTTGGAACTGAATAGTGAAAATATGAAATGATATGGTAAAATTGGTTATTTACTCATTTAAATTACTTTTTACTATGTCAGTTTTGGGTTTTTATGTTTATTTATTGATTAAACCTAATTACTAATATAAAAATGAGTGCGATGACTTGTAGGTGTGAAACATTGATGATTACAAACAAGGATATGGACATATTTTTTGCCATTATGATATGATTTTGATTGTTTTTTAGGGTTTTTACATAAAGCCTTGAGCGTCTTTTTTGTCCATTCTTGCGCTTGTGAAAAACATAAGAACGTGATCGAGCATATTTTTATCGCTTTTTCGGGCTCATAAGGTTATACGAAAAAGGAACCCCCCTGGAGTCCTCTTTAATCTCTTTTCAGACTCTCTAAACATGAAAAGATTGTCGAGTGACATTGCTATTTTCACACTCGTTAAAGTATTTGAAGTACGCGTCTGGTGAGCGATAGTTTATCTCTTTTTCGGTCTCTTCCAGACTATATTACGAAAAAGGAACTGAGAGAGTTCTCTCTTAAGTGTTTTTCCAAACTCTATAATCTTGAAAAACCTTCGAGTTTACTATCTTTGGACTCGTTAAACAAACATTGACAGACCTGTGATGGGACCAAACCACTCCTTCTTAGGGTTCGTTAAAAATACTCCGAGGGACTCGTCCGAAGGATGAGCTTATATCAACAAGCATATGTGATCCTCTTCAATCTTGCGTAAAAATAAAGAGGTACTTGCCAGAAATGGTGGGGGGAAATTTGGAAAAGGGATATGTTTCATTTTCGTATTGATTGGCAGTAAGTGTCGCTCTTGAACATGACACCCCCTAATTAATCACATGAAGCTGGTTTAGGAAATCCATTTGTCTCTCTTTCGATTGATTAAAAGGTCATTCCATGTGTTGTCTTTGAGTCAATGCTGTCAAATCATTGGTCATGCCGTTCATATGTTCAAGAGAAGTCCATTTGAAACTTATATTGAGTCGGCCATCTACAGTTATCCATTCTCTCTGTGTCGGCCTTCCCTGTGTCCAGTCCAATTGCCACATGCTCTGTTTCATTTTCAAGCTCAGTTACTTATTTTGTGTCATTGATGGGGGATACATCAAGGCCCTCCTGTGACGAGTCTTGTTCCGTCGACTTCATCTCATTATCCGGGATCAAGACTTAGAAATTATTTAGTACCTTGGATCTTCCATGCCTCAATGGAAAGTTTCCTTGCTTTCGACAATGGGTTTACATCATTGACCCCTGATCGAAAGATTCCATCGGATGTTCGACATCAACTCATTTATTCACACTCGATGGATTGTACTATCGTACCTTGGGAGTCATTGACATCAATGGTGATTTCCCTCGCACTTGTTAACGGTTACATCAATGACCGGTAATCAAGTGGTTTCTACCATGTTCGACGTCAACACATTTAATCACATGGTTAGATTCGTACTTTAGGCGACGAGATTGAAGACCCTGGATATCATCTTTGTGATACAGGTTGCGATGGAGTATGTATACTTTACGACACATAGATCCACTGTGTATATTTTGTGGCTATGTCGTCTTGATTTGAAATTTTTGCATAGATCCACAGTGTATTTGGGTGGCTATGCTATATTTTGACGACATGGATCCACAGTGTATGATTGGTGGCCATGACCCATGTCTATGATGTCATTAGTCTATGATCTGAGTATGGGAATGCCTACCTCAGAATTGATATATATGATACTCTGTAGATGCTTGATTGTTCGCAGGTTTCCGATTAGATGTGCTCCTGGTACTTGACACACACATGCAGCTTACAAAGTCTATCGATTGTCACTAGTTCCAATCTCAGACTCTAAGGGGCATTATGTTATCCATGATTTTGGTTGTCGTGATGATGTATTGATTATGGTGTAATCAGGCTCTTCATTAGAACTTTCTCCAGACAAAAGTTACCTTTGTCTCTTTCCAGAAATCACAGTTTTGAGGAAGGTTCACAGGCTACCAATACATTTGCCCGCGAGAATGCATTATTCTCGCAGGCTTCCTTAAGCCAGGGTGCGAGAACTTCACACTGTGCCTAACTGTTAGGGTGCAAACTCTTTCTAAAGAAGGGAAAAAGATAAATTCTCGAACCTTCTAGAAGGGGATCTTCTAGAAGGATGAGATGGCATTTGAGTGGTTATCTAAGTACTGGCTTTCCAGATATTTTTGGATCATTCCTATCTAGATAACTAATCCATTCTCTATTATAAATTGATGGGATTCTCATGGAAAAGGTTACAAGCAAACTAGCAAGAGAATTATTGGAGAATTAGTGCAAGATTGTATGAAGGACTGATGCTACAGCAGCTAGGAACACCAGCAAGGCTATCATAAGTGGTTGACCTTCTTCATGCATGAGCAAGTGTGTGTGTCAGAGCTAGGAGCCATCGAAAGGAGATTTACAACATCAAGGCTCAGGTTGTAATTCTTGCTTTCTATCAATTAATACAGTAATATGTCCCTTTCCCATAAAGCCAATGTCACTTTATTACATAAATCCTTGATCATATGTATAGATTAACTATTGAATACATTGAGTTGTTTTCACTTCAATTGGTTTGAGTTGTCCTGGTCTTAACGGAACAAGAGAATTGGAGCGAAGCTGGACTACAGAGACCCAAGGAGGGGATCATAAAGTATGTACATGATTCTTGCCTTCCAGTTCATTCAATAGTATAAATCTAGAGAAAGAGTATTATTTTGTCCTGCTTTGTTCTAGATCTAGGTGGATCTAGGGAGATCGGTTTGTGTTCGCACTTACGGATTAATCCTGAAACATCTCTCCCCACTCCCTCCTACTATCCCCCCTCTCTCTCTCCCCACTCCATCCTGCTCTCCCCCCCTCTCTCTCGATCTATCTCCCTCTCGCTCTCTCTCCACTCCCCCAATCTCTCTCTCTCTCTCTCTCTCTCTCTCTCTCTCTCTCTCTCTATTGGTTTAGCTACTTCTCTCCTCTACTACCTGAGCTATTGACCCAAGTTTCATATCTTTAAGGTTACCAACAAAGCCTCTAAAACTACCGGCCCTCCTGGTAAACCAGAAGGAAACACAATTCACATAATGCACTGTGCAGTCTCACCCAAGATAACTTTAAATGGGTGGTTGTAAGACTCAGGTGTTTAGAACCTTGGATTGAGTATGACATAGGGTTTTACTAATCAAATCCATGTACTAAGAACTGTAATAGTAATCTACTTATTCTTCATGGTTTCATATGTATGTTCCCCAGTTTATTTCCCAAATAGCATAACCATATTTCATAACAATTCATTAACTCATTCATCAAGCATAATCATCAATTGTTGAAAGAATGTAAATACTAAAGATATGCATGCATTCATCACATTATATATATATTACCATGGTTCACCCCCTCCTGGGCTATGTCCAGAAATATTTGGCTCTTGTCTCTTTTATTGTGGCAGTTCTACATTTCCGACGTCGTGCGCTTACAATCCCCTATTATGGGTAAGATCTATATGAGGTGAACTAGATCACACTAGGCTTCACAGCCTGTGATCTAATCCTCAGATATACCTTCCCTCTTTTGTCCTTTTCTCAATATCTTACACAATGGTATATGATAGTATTGCATGACGCATCCACTCATACATTACAAAACAATCGACTTACTACAAAATCACCAACCTAATATATCAAAAAACCCAACAACTAATCAACAACAACAAAAACAACTCTTCTACTACTACCACTGCCTATGTGATACCTACACATCTATATTTATATCTCTCGAGCTCTTCATCCATTTATAGTGTATTACAAAAACCCTAACCCTATCGACATTAGGTCTTCCTCCCATGCATGCATGTTGTTCTTCCTCCAACTGTCACTTTCCTTATGCACGCTTTCTTTGCATGCACGTGTGTTGCTCTTTTTCCAGATGTTACTTATGTTTCCACATGCTTTATTTCCCACGATTGTCCTTCTTTCCACTTTGGCCTAGTGCCAATAGACGCCCAACACTGACATGTGACTCGTCTCGAGTCACCTAACCTTTTGGACCTTCCTCAATCTCCTTGGTGATCGTATGGAATTTTTCCTTTAGCTCTACTACTTTTGTCAATGCCTGTATAGTCTTCTCCCTGATGGTGTCCACTACCTAAACTGCCACTTCATCACTCAATAATTTTTCACATTCTTCCTATGTCTGTGATATTTGTGTTCTAGTTTCTTCTACCTATGCGAGTACTTCTTCTACTCATTCTTGTAGTGGCTCTATCTGAGCCTGACACTCATGTTTTTGTGTTTGCGCAATGATAAGTTCTACCTACATCTTCTTCATCTCCTGCATTCCTTTGACTCATCATGGAATGGATATGGTCTTTTGTCTCTGCTTGAGTTCTTGGATCTTTACATTGATCCTTTCCTCCTCCTTGTCCCAATGTTGGACCTGTGGATCCTCTTCCAACCTTGTCCAAAGTTGTGTTGCTTTCTCAAACAAGTCAACTACCATGCTAACCTATTTATCTATCTCCTACAGTTGCATCATTGCTTCCTACTTCCTTTTCTCCTTTATTGCTGGTGAAGTCATTGGTGTGAGATGTTCTCAGAGCCCCTTGATCTCCTTTTGATATCGATCAATTTCCTGTGCAATATGGTCGATCTTTTCTGTTGTTGGGAGTTCATTTCCTTGCGCAGTGATTGGAATTTTCTCAAAAAATTCTCCCACTCTTCGTTCCATCTCATTTCTGCATTCTTTCTCCTCCTGAGTTTCAGATTTGGCCTGCTCACAAAATTTTTCCAGAACTTCCCGCTTCTTCATTTCTTGTTGTAGCTCGACTAAGTTTTTATGTGCTCGAGATTGCATCTCATGGTCAACACTAACCTGCGATTTTTATAGTGCCCTTGATGGTATCCCTGTCAAGACCAATTGGATGTGGTCCAAATCCTTCAATGGTGTTTGTCCCATGATTTCATCCATGCACATCATGCTAGGTTTTATGTAGACCGTTGAGTGTGTGTGGGGCATCGGAAGGACTGGGTCTCATTCTTCTACCTCCACTCTTTCTTTGGTCTGTGTTGTTGATGGATATGTGCCTCCGCTACTACTTGTTATCCGTGCTTCCCCGAATTTCCTGAGGAGATGTCCCATTTCGGACAGTTCTTTTTGCATTTTATCCCTGTGATGTGTTGCATGATCGAAATATTATGCAAGACAATCCTGGACCATTTTGGCGATCATTTATCCATCGTCCTCTGTGATCGTATAGTCCAGTGATAATCATTGCACCTTTGATTTCTTGCACGTGCCTACTGCTTGTACAACCGGTCTCTTAGTTCCCCCTGGTTCCTGTGTGATGGGGTTTGGAGCGGTGTCCTACGCTCCCTTAGCTTGTTTTGGTTGTTTGTTGGTTGCTTTATGCCCCTGTTGGGTTCCTATCTACTTTTACCCCTCGTCTGTATGATTTGGCTTGTTTTGGCTCGTCCTGGGGTTCTTGGGTACTGAGATTTCCGGAGGCTATGTTTCCACCTACGTTGCCTCTCCTTCTGTTGTTCTTTCCAGTACTTCTCGGGTAATGGCTGGGATCCTCCATTCGTTAGGAAATTCGTTGGTGACCATGTCTATATCACCTTTCTTGATGTAGTGGCCCATCGGTAGCCACTGTTTGTCTGGATCCTTCCTTGGTTGTATCCACATTGTCTATCGCGAGGCTCAGAAATTGGTGTTGTCCGCATATCGCGCGACAGCCTCTGGTGTTATTATCCATGATTGGTTGATGGCTTCCTAGATTTCCCATAGTTTTTCTTCGAATATGACTCCATTCTCCCTCTTCTACCTGGCCTGAGGCCTATATTTCAGTATTAGGTATCTCGCTCCTGCTGGTTGCAGTCTTGTGAAAAAAAATACATACTTTGGTTCCCACCTTCCCATGAAGGCTATTAGGGTGATTAGCCATGAGTAATGGAATTCCATACCTAAGTCCTGTGCATCCTTACAGTCTACTTGAAACAATTTCAAGAGATATGGCACCCAACCCATAAAGGTGCCTTCTGTGCACTGAGTTGCAACTGCAATGACTCCTACTAGTACTTCCTCTTTGCGGCATTTTCTTAGCAATTTGTAGGCTAATATATTTGTGCCTAATTGCGTAGCTGCATTGTTGATCCGTTTAATTATGATTCCTCTTGTTCCCCTAGAAGTGCCATATTTCTTCTTCATTTCCTTTGCTAACACTTTCTCCTTGGATTTATCGTCCAGGATTAGCGTGGGATCCATACCCCAGATGGGTAGTCCTATTATATGTACGATAATCTCAACAATTATGGGGATGGGGTCGTCCAACCATATATCCCCTCCATGCGTGACTGCTAACAACTACTTGATGCATGATGTCATGTACTGGCCTCTGCTGAAGTGCGGCATTTTCAGTAGACATAAGATTCATGTTCTGTCTAGCCCAGCTGCCCACTAGTGTGGTTGGATGATTGTTTCATGAAGTTGGTTTACAATTATGGTCTGCATAAAAACCTGTGGCACAAGTTTTGGGTACTTGGTTTCATCTGATATGTCATGGTTGGAATATTTGAGCTTCCCGACATGACCCAGTAGCTATGGTTCTACCCGTACCCCATCTAGTATGCTTGGTAGCACAATTCATGTTGTAGTTTTCTTGTGAGGTGAACTCGGTACTTGAACTTTGTCTTCCTGTTGTGGTTGCTGGTTAGAAGTTCCAACAAATCCTGGTTTCTCCCTCGTAAGCCACTCTAGCCAAGCCAAGGTGGTTCCAGTGGTCTCCTCTGTTATTTGACCTAGGCTAGGTGTCTGTGACTCGTCTGGTTTCCCTGCTGCTCCGAGATTCTGCATCGCTCCATTAACTTCCATGGTTGCTTTAGTGATTTCTGGTTGCACTTCTTGTTGGGTCTTTGCTTCCTTGTTTTGAGGATCTTGCGCCGCTACTGGCATATCTTCTTTCGTGGCCCTTGCATGTGGTTATTGAATCTCCTCCATTACTAGTGTAGGGTTTGTTGGTATCTCCTCTGCAGATGGGATTTCGTCGATATCGACGATCTCCAACTGCTACTGCTCATTTTCTTCCAATGGTCCTCGTGACCTAGTTTGAACCCTGGTCGATCTAATGGTCTGGTCGGGTTCTGCTGGCTTCGGTGGTGCCATAATGGGGACTGTCAAATGTTGGATGATTTCGGATGGCTCCGATGAGATCTGTAGTCTCACTCTATTAGTTTTGGCTGTTGTTTCTCTCTCTCTTTTCTCCTTTCGTGAATAGACTAGTTTATTCTGAGCTCGCGTGTTATATGGGCTTGTCATGAAGCTTGTCAAGGATGCTTCCTCCATTATGTGATTAATGCACCATAATTGTGCGTTCAATGCATCTGTGACAGTTTCATACTTGCCATTATGCTTAGTTTTCTGTTTACAGTTGGCGTGTTTAATGTGATGTCCCATCTGCCCTAACCATGATTTAATATTGCCTTGTGTTGTCCTATCAATTTATTTTCTCCTACTTTTCGTTTCCCGCTTGTTTCTCTTTTTGAAAGGAACATTATTTTTTCTTTTGCTGAATTCGCGTTTCAAATGATATGCGGATTTTCTATCTCTGGCGTGATGCGCACTTTTTAGTTTTGTTTCCTCTTCTTTTCTTTTTTTTTTCTCTTCCCTTTTTTTTTTTAACTATGCGGTGGGTGGTTGAATGTCCTTGTACAACTTCAGTCGGCTCCCATTTATCATTCCTATAAGGTCTGTGCCTGCTCAATATCTTAATTGTATAGCTTCTCCGTTTGTTACATATTTGACCTCGTATGGTCCTAACCAATGCATTCTCACCTTTCCTCGGTGCTGAAACGATTTGATGTCATAGAGAAATACTAGGTCTCCTTTCTTGAACGTCTTCTTCTTGATGTGTCGATCGTGCCAAGATTTGTCTCTGGTTTTCTGAACTTGTTGATGGAATCCAACCAGGATTCATTCTTCCTCCATTGACAATAACTGATTCAATATTTCCTGTAGTGTGCCTTGTTCTGTCATTTGTGTGATAGCTGCTACACATAAACTACGTATTAAAAATTCTAATGGCATGACTACTTCTTGCCCATAGACTAGTTTGAATGTTGTGTGCCCTGTAAATTTTTTCATGTTGTCCTATATGCCCATAATACTGCTGGTACATTGAGGTATCAGTCATCTCTGTTGATGTTACAGATCTTTATTAGTGCATTCTCGAGAATTTTGTTGAAGGCTTCTATTGTACCATTTTCCTATGGGTGATATGGTGTGCTCTTCTGATGATGGACTTCAAACTCTTCGAGCATCATGAAGATGGTGTTGTTTATGAAGTGTGTGCCATGGTCATTCAGAAAAACTCTTGGACACTTGAATCTGGTGATTACTTATTCAAACAAGAAGTGTGCAACTATCTCTGCACTGCAGTCTTTTACTCGTGCAGCTTCTACCCATCTTGTTATGTATTCTATCATGATGATAATGTATCTTACCCCTGTCCTTTTGGCTGGTGGGTTAATTGGTCCCACAAAGTCTATTGCCCATTTTTCAAATGGTTTTAATGTTACTTGTGGTCGTAGTGGCATCTCATCCCTTCTGTTGGGTTTTCCTACCCTTTGAAAAATATCACATCACTGAGAGTACTCTTTCGAGTCTATGTGGATCGTTGGCCACCATAATCCTACGTGTAGTACCTTTTGCACTGTAGATTTCCTTGTATAATTCCCTCCCATTATTCCCTCATGGGATTCTGCTAAAATTCTTGGTCGTTCATGCTCTAATATGTACCTTCGTAAGACGATATCGGCTCCCATCTTGTATAGATGTCCTGCGATCAGTTTATAGTCGATTGCACAGACTACCAAGTTCTTCCTCTGTGCAGTGGTATATTCTTGTGGAACAGTACCTGTGCTCAAGTACTGGATGATCTCTACGAAGTAGTCATCAACAATATGTACTAAGAATAACTGTGCATCCGAAAAGTTGTCTTCTAAGTTCGTCGATTCTTCTCCATTCATGACTCTTGACAAGTGGTCAGGTCCTACGTTCAGTTTTCCTCGTTTGACTATTACTTCGAAGTCAAATTATTGGAATAACAATAACCATCGACAGATTATTCCCCCCAACACTAGCTTGTTGACTAGATAATTCAGGGTTGAGTGATCTGTAAAAATCTTAAAATGTTTTCCCAGTAGGTAATGTCTAAACTTCTATAGTACATAAACCATAGCTAGGACTTCTCATTCTGTCGTGTTATAATTATTTTCTGAGTCTGATAATTTTCTGCTTGTGAACACTATCGGGTGATCCAAATCTCCCGCTCCTGGTTTCACTAAGATATCTCCAAGCGCTATCACTGATGCATCTACATGCACATGGAATTCCTTTTCCCAGTCTGGAAATACTAATATTGGTGCAGTAACCATATTTTCCTTCAGAGTATCCAAACTATGTTGACACTCGTCATTCCATTGGTATTTAGTATCCTTCCTTAACAAATTTTCCATTGGTTTTGTGATCTGTGCATATCCTTTGATTATTTTCCTATATTATCTGATGTGTCCTAACGTTTCTCTTAACTAACCGACTATTTTTAGTGCTGGTAAGTTCACAATGACTGTGATATTTTTCAGATCCATTAGCAACCCTTGTTTGCATACTATATGGCCCAATAGTATCCCAAACAGTGTTCCAAATATGAATTTCTTGATATTCAGTGATATATGGAACTGTCTGCATCTTTCTAGCATCAGTCGTAAAAATTCCACATGGTGTTTTAATAGACTATATAAACTGTCCAATCGTCCAGGTATAATTCGAGAAACTGGTGGATGAATTCCTTAAATGTTGCGATGACCACTCTGGAGAATATTTCAGGTGCATTCTTCAGAGAAAATGGCATAACTATGTATTGATAAGATCCCCATTCTGTCGCAAACGTGGTCTTGTGTCTATCCTCTTGTGTTATCGTAATCTGATGGTAGCTTGAGAATCCATCAGTGAATGAGTAAGCTTTGTGTCCCCCCACATTCTCTAACACTTCATCCGTGAATGATGTAGGGAATGGGTCAGGTAGGCATGCATCATTCAACTCCCTTAAGTCGACACATATCCTAATCCCTCGTCCTTGTTTCTTGTCATGTACTACCATTAGGCTTATCCATTCTGATTCCTCAACTAGTTCGATGATGCTAGCTTCGAGCATCCTATCGATCTCATCTTTAACTTTCTGTTTATATATGGGATTCAATCTATAGGGTCGTTTTTTGATAGGTATCGCATCGGATTTGAGTGGTATCTTCATTTATCCTAATTCTCCAACTATACCTTTCATCTCTGTGAATGTTGTGGGAAAAAGGCCACTATATTCGCACAAAAATTATGTGATGCTTTCTACTATCTGGTCATCCCAGTAATCTCTAATGTTGGTCATTTTGGGCTGCTCGGTTGTTTCGATGTTAACCTTCTTTATCTTTATTGGTGCAGAAATGACTTCTGATTCTATGGGTGGTCCTTCCACATTTCTTTCACCTTCAACTTCTTCGATCTAAATATCACACGGGTCATCTTCATCCGGTGCTTCCTCCTGTACATGGTAACATTTAAACAATTCCTTGATTGTTTTCTTATTCCACTACTGCTCTTCTGTAATAAGTTCTATTTTTGGTTCTTCAATGAATATGATGCCTCTGATTTGTTTCAAGGCTGCATCTATGTTAGGGTTCTCATGCTTGAATGATAAAGTGACTGTAAAGTTCTGTTATAGTGTCTTCCATGTCGTAGTTCCTTTGCACAATTCCTGGTCTGTATACCAGTTCATTGGTATGCCTTCTAAAGTATGTATGAAGTGATAAGGCCATTCCTCTGGTGGTGTCATTCTCCACAGTGTTTTTCACTCCTCCAAGTGTTCCATTGGTGTCCGTAGTCCTTCATATTTCCATTGTTTGTAATGTGTTTGTTCTGCGTCGAACTGTATGCACAGTAATCACTTACATTGATACCAGTCTATGATAGTCTCCTTATGTGAGCCCCACCATCTTGCGAGTGTGGCCTTTAGTGCTAATTCAAGTGCTAGTAGCCTCTAGTTCTCTAATCCTTCATCTTCATATTGTGTCAAGAATGTTTCCAAATCATTTAGTCCATGAAAACTGGGTGGTTCTCTGATTTCTATGCCTAGCCACCTTACTGCACGGTCTATTCTTTCACATCTTCTCGTGGATACTTCGTGTAGTCTCTATTGCTAGTTTTCTAACCCTATGTCTGAGTATGTTGCACATGAACTAATGCTCTGCCAACTAAGTACCCCATTTGTAGTTGGGTTTACATAATCCTCCTTGCACGCAGTTGTCCTGTACAATTGGTTGATCTCCTCTAAGTCTAGTCAAGTGGGTTCTACAAACCTCTCCCCTTCTGATGGATATAGTAATGCTATGACCTTGTAGTCTCCAAATTCAAATGTCATTTTCCTTGTTTTTAAGTTAATTATGGCCTGGTTGTCAAACGCCCAATCTAGACCGAGTAGTGTCGGGTAAGGTGTTGTTCCATCTACTATTTCGATGACTTCGAATTTTTCTTTCATGCGCACCCCATCAAGGTCTACTATCACTCCTTTCAGTCTACCTATTGGTAGGAATCTATGCCGGTTTGATAGTTTTAATTGGACATTTGAGTATCCCAATGTTGGCTCTCCCATGCATTTCCAAGTCTTATTGGGTAGCACATTCACTTCGGATCCTAAGTCTAGTATAACATCTCCCATATTGAAATCCCCAATGTTAGTATTTAATCTAAATTCCTTGCTTGTTCTTCTTCTTATGTGTAAATGATTGATGGTTTTTGGGTCTAGCTTCTCTTCTGTCTCACTGTTACATTTCTCTAGTATGTTTTGCAATATTTTCATAGATGAAGGATCACTTAACATTTTTGTGCATGATTGCAAAAAGTCTTTGATAGTACTTACTTGTTTCTTGGGTTAAATTCTATTGGTATGGTTCGTTGATGACGACATCTCATGTTCTGGGACTTCCTTGACTAGTTGCATAGTTGAAGTTGATGTTGTGTCCTCCTTTTGAAATTCTTGTCTGGCTTCCCTAAAAGTCTCCTTCTCTCTAGGTGTGTCAAACTGCTTCTTGTGGTCATTGTTCTTATTTATCCATTGGTTTTGTGTTGGTTCCTGTCGAACTATGTCATTTCCTATGTTCATTCCTCCATGAGTGACTATGTTGATGTTATGTCTATCATCCCTTGCTTCAGCTGAAATCCACTGAACATTCTAATTATTCTGGTTCCTCTTTTCCTGAATATTTCCTAATAGTGTTGGACATTCCTCTGTATCGTGGTCCGATGTGCGGAAATACATACAATTTTTCGTTGGGAGTGGACATTCCTATGCATAATGTCCTGGTTGCTAACAATTGTGACATGTGACTAGTCCTCAACCACGTTCGAAGCCTCCTCTGGCTCGTCCTCCTCCTTTGTAGCCTATGCAATCACCTCTCGGTGTATTATATTGTGGTGTCTGATTATACTGCACGGTATTGTACTGGGGCTGTGTTGGTTTGTACCGTGGCTTCACATTATTGCAGGGTTGTTGCACAGTATTATACTATTGTTGTGCAGTGTTGTATGGGGTTGGGGCTTGATTGAACTAGGGTGCTACTTGCCCAGTCATCATTTCATCCTATACTCTATATGCGTATGATGTTATTTCGTGCATTAGCTCCATAGTTCTGCAATATTTTTCGTCGTGGGCCACTGACTTACAAAAGGTGCAATATGAGTTCTTTGGAACTATTTTGTATTTTTGCATCGTTGTGCAGTGATAAGGGTCGTGACCCAGTTTCTTGCATATTTCACACCATAATCCTCCCTGTGGTAGCGGGTTTGGCATACCTATTTCTATATACTACGTGAATGTTGGGAATCCATTCTTGTGGTGTCCTTCCATTCTACATTTGGTGTACCAAATGGCTTCTCATCTGTCCTTATTCTTATTCTGGTCTAGCTGAAATGTTAAATTCTTCAAATCCTCCTTCAATTCCTCAATAGCTAGGTTCATCTATTGGTATTGGTTCTCTTCCAATTGCAAGGCTGCCTATAAAGCCTCTTCTTACATCTGGAACTTCTACTATCGTAAGGGATATTTTAGATGTGGGAGTAGTGAGTTGACAAAAAGGTGCCAGTGTTGCATCTCGGTCATAAGGTATTTTAGTTTTCCCTTCAGTCACTTGAATCTATGATCAATCTCCCATACAGACTCTCCTGGTTTCTATCTTATCTCAATCATCTCGTTCATGTATTGATCCTATGAGCTCGACTTCTAGAACTCATTAATTAGTAGCTTCTTAATGTTTTCCAGTGTCCTCATCATCCCAGGGGCACTGTTTATGTCTAAACTCATGTACCAGTCTAGTGTGTGGTCTCTTACCATGATCACTAACTGTGCGAGTTTGGTATCTTCATATGTGATCTGCTTCGCTTCCCATATCTTTGCACAAATGAAAAAATGCTTCTCGTGGTATTTTATTGCTTCTCCTCTAAACTCTGTTAATCTGATAGTAGGATCGTGTCCTGCCATACTAAATACTGAACTACTACCTCCCTTGTGTGGTGTAGATACTTGACTAGGGTTACCCAAACTGGCTCCTACTGAACTACTACCTCTTCTGTGTGGTGTAGATACTTGACTAGGGTTACTCGAACTAGCTCCTCCAGTTGTTGCTCCTTGTGTGGATGTACTTCTTTCTGTCGGACTTCCTTCGAACTTCGGTTGTCTAAACGGTGGTGTTCTCTTTGGTGTATTAGTCACACATGGGTTTATGGGTTCCAAAGTGACATTAATATGGATAGGATGGCTATCTTCTCCTCATTTTATTGGGCCTTTCATCTTCATTTTGTATGTTTCACATAGGATTTCCTCAATTTTCTCCACAGCCCAAAGATCCTGTACCTCTTCCTCGTTGCTTCCCAAGCCCTCCCTCGTGGCTATGGATATTTTCTTGGTATTCACCTTATATTGGTAGGGTGATCCACTATGTTCCATTCTTGATGATGCCAAGATCCACTTAATTTGGTTGTCATCCATCAAGATCGGGTCCAAGGGTTCCTCCTCCTTCTTGATTTTGTCCTTACCTCCTTCCATTTATCCTCTCTTTTTCAGTGTTTCCCCCCTTCCCTCATGCACGGAGGGAAGTCTATATGTTTGATTCCATTGTCATTACACCTTTTTTATACATCCGTATCTTAATAGAAGTATACAGTGATCGAATGTACCTTCCTCTGGGTCCGCATAGAAATTCTTGCTCAAATGTGTAGTATGATTTCACTGTGTCAACTGCAAACTCAGTGATGAAGCTTGCCACAATACTGTCAAGACAAAAATCTATTGTGCAGGTGAATTTTTTGTTCACCTTCTATAACTTCTCAATATGTACTAGGGTCCAATCTAGCTATTGAATCCAATTCGTTACATGGTTATATTTCAACCTTAGTATCCACTCCTATAGTAGGTGGGGAAAATCATATAAAAAGACTTCGTGTAAATCAGTAACCACGTATTTATCCAGATATTTGTGAGGTGTGATGCTAGGGTTTCTATTGTCTTTCTGGGAAAACTCTAGATTTTTGGTTCTCAACCAGCCTTCGATTTCTACTTTCGTGGGGCTCCACAATCTCAAAATTCCCTTCTAATGGCTCGGTGATCTTCTTGCTTCACTCATTCTTTTCTTATGCACTCTATCTCATCTACTAAGTCCTCTCTTGTTCCTCTTAAGACGAAAACAAAACCATTTGTTGGTTTAGTTACTGTTTTCCTCTACTACCTGAGCTATTTACCCAAGGTTCATATCTTTAAGGTTACCAACAAATCCTCTAAAACTATCGACCCTCCTGCTAAACCAGAAGGCAACACAGTACATAGAATGCACTCCACAGTCTCACCCAAGATAGATTTAAATGGGTGGTTGTAAGACTCAGGTGTTTACAGCCTGGGATTGAGTATGAGATAGGATTTTACTAATCAAATCCATGTACTACGAACTGTAACAGTAATCTACTTATTCTTCACAATTTCATATGTATGTTCCATAGTTTATTTCCCAAACAACACAACCATATTTCATAACATTTCATTAACTCATCCATCAAGCATAACCATCAATTGTTGAAAGAAAGTAAAGATATGCATGAATTCATCACATTATACAAATATTACCATGGTTCACCCCCTCCTGGGCTACGTCCACAAATATTTGGCTCTTGTATCTTTTATTATGGCAGTCCTTCATTTTTGACGTCGCGTGCTTACAATCCCCTATTACGGGTAAGATCTATATGAGGTGAACTAGATCACACCAGGCTCCACAGCCTGTGATCTAATCCTCGGATATACCTTCCCTCTTCTGTCCTTTCTCAACAACTTACACAATGTTATATGATAGTATTTCATGATGCATCCACTCATACATTACAAAACAATCGACTTACTACCACTCATAACTTACACAACTCTGCTACTACTACCATTACCTATGTGATACCTGTGTATCTATATTTATATCTATCAGGCTCTTCATCCATTTATAGTGTATTACCAAAACCCTAACCCTACCGACGTTAGGTCTTCCTCCCATGAACACATTTTGTTCTTCCTCCAACTGTCGCTTTCCTTGTGCACGCTTTCTTTGCATGTGCATTTGTTTCTCTTTCTCCATCTGTTACCTCTATTTCCACATGTTTTCTTTCCCACAATCATCCTTCTTTCCACTTTGGCCTGGTGTCAACACTCCCTCTCCCTCTCTC
>JZKD02S1103582.1:149924-163206 GCA_000966675.3 Picea glauca
GACAACCATACGAATGCCAACCCATTTTCTAGAAGATCCCCTTCTAGAACCCTCGAGACTTCTTCCCTTTTCCAAGCTTGAAAACAAGTTCGCACCCTATGTATAGAGCACAGTGTGAGAAGTTCGCACCCTAGATGAAGGTGGCTTGCGGGAATGGGTCATTCTCGCACCCTAGGCTATAATAAGCCTACGAACTCTCTTTGAAAATATGTTTTCTGGAAGGAGATAAATGCCACTTTTCTCAGGAGAAAGTTCTTGTTGGGAGCCTGAGTACACCATTGTTAATACATCACCAAGATGACCAAAATCATGTTTAACAGCCATACCAAGGGTCATATGAGGGGATAAAAAAAAAATGTTCATCAGGGAGGTTGGTATTGACCAGTGGACTGGTAGTGTCGAAGGGAAAATCTGTGATAAGTTTGGCGAGGATGAGAGATTTCTTTCTCTTGCGTGTTGAAAATTCAAGATCGTATTCATGAAGGATGACGATCCATCGAGCAAATTTACCATTAATTTGTCAACGACTGAGCAAGTATTGCATGGGGTTGGAATCTGCGATGACTTTGGTAGTTCGAAGAAGAATGTAATGGTGCAATTTTTGGACTACGAGGACAACTGCGAGGGCTAGCTTTTCTTCATGATTGTACTTCAAGGGTGTTCCTAAAAGGTTTTTACTAATGTAGTAAATCACATTCTCACGGGCATCATCCCCTATTTGGACGAGCACTCCTGCTACTGAAATAGTTGAGGTTGATATATAGAGGAGATAATCGCGGTTATAGTACGGTGGACTAATCAACGGGGTGTTGGAAAGAGCTTCTTTGAGATTGTCAAAAGCGGTTTGGGCATGTTTATCCCATTGAAATGGGATGTCGTGAAGAAGAAAGTGAAGGAATCCATGTGCACGAGTAGCATAATCTAGGACAAAGAATTGTAAAAAGTTGGCTTTGCCTTGAAGGCTCTGTAGTTGGCATAAATTCCATGGGGGTGGAATTTCTGTGATGACTTGGACTTTGAGGGGGTCCACAGTAATGCCACATTGGGAAACTATGAACCCAAGAAGGCACCCAGCAGTGACGCAGAATACGCACTTGAGGGGGTTCAAGTGGATATTGTATTGATGACACCTGTGGAAGATGATTCATAGATCATCGAGATGTTGAGTGTGTTTCTTAGATCGAGTGGTGAGGTCTTCTAAGTATACGAGGATGATATGAGCCAGATCATGAAAAATGTATTTCATGGCCTGTTGGAAAGTGGCGCCGGCATTCTTGAGGTTGAATGGCATGACACGATACGCAAAGGTGCCCCAAGCAGTCGTGAATGTGGTTTTGTACTGATCGGTGGGGTGAATTTGGATTTGGTTGTAACCAAAGAAACCATCCATGAAGGACAAATCCTCATGACCTGTGCAATAATCGATTATTTGGTTGATGAAAGGTGTTTTAAAGTTGTCTTTGTGACAGGCGTTATTGAGGTTTCAAAAGTCCGTACAGACACGGATAGTGCCCTATTTTTTTTTAACAAGGATAGGGTTGGAGACCCATGACGTATAGGCTATGGGGTAAATGAACATTACAGCACATAGTTTGTCAATCTCGTCTTTGATGGCCTCTGCTTTGGATGGGTGTAGAAGTTTTGGCGGACGGGTGTGATATCAAGCCAGGTGTCTATGCAATGTTCGACAATAGAGGGATTAAGGCCAAGCATCTCTTTGTATGACCAGGGAAAAATGTCTCGGTATTCCTGGAAGAGGGCTTTGTAGGCGGTGAGTTCTTCAGGAGAACATGTAGTGCCAATCGTAATTTCCTCGATAATTCCATATTTGATGGAAATATCTATTTTAATGGTTGGGTATATATTGGCCATATTGCCTTCCTCAAAAGCGTCAGGGACAGGGATAGGGTTATTGAACCAATATATATGCCCTGATGGGAGAAAATATTTGGTTTCGACTGCGTATATGGGGTGTTGGTTAGGAGGCGTGAAGGTTTCCTGTGAAAGAAAGAGAGATTTGTGGTGGAGCGCATCCCATGGACAATCGGGGGTAGTTAACTCCTCGAGGATATATTCATCACAATGAAACTGGTGTGAATATAGGGGATCGAGAGGAGTGACCTCAATAACTGACACTCTGGCATTGTCTCCTTATGATAAAGACGTAGGGGGATTGTTGGAGGGGGATTGCAATGGTTCACTCGACATAAACCAAATATCCATATATTGTGGGTTAAAAATGGTAGTCGGGCGTAGAATTTTCGTGGGGAAATGAATTGGAGAATTGGGGGGATTTAGGGGTAACTCCTCATATAAATCATCTAGGAACCATGGGGGAGAAGGGAGTGCCTCAGGTTTTGGTGGGAAGATATGAACCATATTAATTGATGGGGTAAGGGTATTTATCGGGTCTGTTGGAGGGGGGGTATGATTTTGAATAGGGGCTAGTTGACGATGCTTGTATTCAATGATCATAGGACTTTGATATGTGAAATGATCAAGTGATTCACATAGAGAGAAAAGAAATCTCATGCATTCATTGATTGAGGTTGTGACATAATGGATGTCAGTGACAGGAGTTGGGGTGGGTGTTTGCTGAAAGTTTTGGCTTACAACTGTTAGTGTCTATCGGAATTGAGGTAATGTTGGACAGTGGTGTGTGTAATGGACATATTATAAATAGATGGCGCATGCAAATTTGGTTCGCAGTCCTTTGTTACTTGTGTTCTATGAGATAGTGGCAATACTGGAGGAAGCGACGAGCGATGGTGGTGCTCGAGGGAGTTGGATAAGATTACGTAACTCGGGGATAGATGGGCATTTGTTGGTGGGGTGTCCATCTTTCTTGCATAATGCGCAAGGAGGTTGGATGTGTGGGGGAAGTGGAGCTATGGTCTCCTTCTTCTTTCTCCTACCCCCATCTATAGTAGGGGGGTTAGTGAGTGGGGGTGTAGTGGGTATGGTGGGAGTGAGTATGGGAATCTGCATCGGGATTCCTTCTGTTTGGGGAGGGAGGGATGGTTGAGGAACCATCTCAGGTGGATGTAGATACAAAACTAGGATTTCCAGCACCATATTAGAAAGGGTAAGCGTTGTAGTGACATGGAAATCTTGTACACCTGGTGGGGGGTGAAAGAAAGGGATTTGGGCAATGGCTTGGGGGACCGTTTCCCAAATCGGGATCTAGCCCTGGGGAAGATCAGGAATGGGTCGAGATGAATTAGTTCCAGGGGATTCTTGAGGGAGAAGTTATGAAACTAGTGGGATGTCAAGGATGAAAGAGGCCTCGGTGGGAGGGAGGTTAGTTTCAGTTGTCATTCCGTTGGAGGATACGACACATACTTGTGCTAAGGGATGGAGGAGAGGTGGTGCTCCATGGTATGTCCCTAGAAAGGATGGGTCTTTGAAGATTCTGGGGGCCATCTCAATGAGTGGATAGGCATCGGGATTAGTGTGGATAAAAGGGAGGATGTTATCGATGTTGGATGAAGGGTTAGGCTGGTAATGTGATACTTGATCGATGGTAATGATCTTTCCATTATGGGGAAACATCATGGTTCAAAACACAAAAGAGGCGATGACCTTCATAGCATACATGTAGCTACAACCAAACAAGATATTGTAGTCAAGCGGGGCATCGATAACATCAATGTCAATTAGAATGGTTTTTCCCCCGAGCTCGACGGGGACATTTTGGAAGAGTCCTTCAGGGGATGAGGGTCTGCCATCATAGGCTCTTAAGGTAATGGCAGATAGTATGAGTTCGGGGGAACCAAGTTTCTGCCATACGGATTTGGACATGATACAGGTGGATTCACCTTCATCAATGATGCATCGGTGAACTGTAATGTTCCAAATTTTTACAAGGATTTGAAAAGCAATAAGAGCGGGGAGGCGAGGTTCTCTGTTGTCAAGGTCAAATGTGATGAGTCGGGTATCGGTAGGGTCGAATTCTCCCAGGGAGGAAAGTAAGGACTTCCGCTAGGTGGGAAAAGTTTGAAGGACTTCTAAGACTGACATGGTAGCCAAATATTATGCCAAGTCATCGACCAAACTATAATTATGAGTTGCCCTAGATTGAGGATTGTGGACATTCCTGCGCAATGGGATGCGAGGAATACGAAGGGGGGTTTCAGTATTAGGGAGAGGAATTATGAGAGGGGGTCTGGTTGTGACTGGAATTGCTTCTGAGGTGGTGGGAGCAGATTCAGGGGGTGTGCTATACTGATGACTGTGCATTTGCAAAAGGACTTCTTCCTCACTGGTAAGGAGGATAGTGCAATCGGCAAAGGTTCCCGTATTAGGATACTGTCCCAACTGTGGTGAGGTAGGTTGCATGTCTGGTTGGGTATTTATCACCCCTTGGTGTGGGATGGGGTTTTGTAGTAGAGCTAGGGGGGGTTGTTGCACATATGGTTGTGGCACCTGTTGAGGTGCAGGCGGTGCTGAGGGATGTGGTCCATTCACAGAATCTTTCATCCTCTTAAATTCATCGATTTGGGGGAAATTGTGAGTATAGTGACCAAACTCACCGCAAAGGGAACAAGGGAAGGTGGTCCTTCCATTATTGTTGTTATGTCCTTGACGTTTGTTGTTGTTTCCACATTGGGGGTTTTGATTCCCCTGGTTTTGGTTTCCCCCGGTAGACTGGTTCTGCTGGGGTTGGTTCTAGTTTCCTCCTTGTCTCGGATTATTATTGTTCCGATTTTTTCCTTTCTTTTCTGGTATTGTTCGATTGATGGGGTCGATTTGTTGTGTTCAGTTGTTCAAATTTTTGATATTTCTGAATGGGAGAGGGTTGAACAAAATTAACCCCAGCGTGTGGTGGTCCTTATGGTGGAGCCATAAGCTATGGGGGGGAAGAAAATGAAAAGTACATATTATGTTGAGGCGATGCTCCATAAGGTACATAGGAGGGCGTGGCACTTTCACTAGTGCTTAGGGTATAGGTCGAGGTAGAGCGAGTACTGACACTTGGTTGGATAGGTGGGTGGTTTAGGGGTGTCGGTGGGGGTCCACTTATGGGTGGAGGCAGGGAAACAGGGTATGGTTGTTGATATGGGGGAGGAGGATAATAAGGGATTCCTCCATATGTCGGAGAATATTGAGGTGTGCCATACATGGGTGGTTGTTGAGGTGGTGGGTTGTGGTGTGTAGTGTTACCAATCAATCTGTCTGCTGAGTGAGACATCCCAAGTTTGTCTTGGCCAAATGGCATAGGTCTTGGGGCGTCCGGGAGTACAATGTATAGGTATCCAGACTGGGCGTAGATGAGTTCGATTTGTTGGGTCTTTCTAATGGCTTCTTCTTCAGTCTGGGGGAAGGTGGTAGCCACATATTTGGCAAGGAGGGAAACAAGTGATTTTAGGAACTAATTGAGACATTGTTGGGGGGTAGCATCAGCTTTGTAGAGGCTACGTTGTCGACGCCATTCGTGGATGTGGTCGTCAATATGTGTAGAGGCGGTTTGTTTGAAATCTGAGAGTAGTTCAAGGCCATTATCATGACGAACGGGTAATTGAAAGAAGGTCAAAAATGCTTTGGCCAAGGATTCAAAAGTCGCGTGGGACCCAGATTTTTCTTCCTCATACCATTTGGCAGATGGGCCAATGAGTGTACATTGAAATAACCTCAATCAGATGGAATCGTCCATGATGTTGTTCGAAGAACACCATAGGTGAAATGTCATGATATGGTTGGCAAGATCATCTCCTCATTTTCCTTCAAACTTGGGGATGTCTGAAGGGAGTTTGGTAGGCATTGCAGGCCATGTGCGGTTGTGAAATATGGGATCATTGGTGAGTTTAGTTAGATCTGGTATGTTGAGGGAAGCTAAATATGGCATATGGGGTGGTGGCGTAGGATTAGTTCTGGCCATAGTGTGAGTGTTCTGAGTACCTAACCCTTGGAGGGGACTAGGTGGGTTTGTACTTCCCCCTTGAGAGGAAGTTGGCCCCCCACATATGTGTAAAGGAGAGCAACTGGAATGTGGACCTTGGGAATTAGACCCACATAAGGTGGAACCAAGCAAAGCTAATCCCAAGACAGTGGCACTCACAAGAGTGTGAGAAGGTGGAGCTGATGAGTTGGCAAGACTAGGAACTCCCCCTAGAATAGGAGGGAGATTTAGCAAGCATCTATAATGATGGGGGTTATGTGGGTCCCCTATGATGTTCGACTAGCTGAGTGAATGTGTGCGAATGGTGGTGAGAGAAATAAATAAACAAGAGCCTTTGCTGCAATTTTTGAACTTTACATGATATATATCCAAATCAAATGTAATCAGAAGGGCATCATACATAAAGAGTTTTGATAAAGAAGCATATATGTGGATAGGTGGATTTTGTCTGCATGGGGGAACAAAGAAAACAAATGCTCGTGTCCTAAAATACGTAATGTCCTTACTCTCAAAATAGAACTGAACCTTCCAATAGAACTCGACAGTGGGGGTCTGAAGCCACCGAAAGAGAAACTAGTGAAGGATGAAGCAATCAATTATAATGAGGGGTAGAGGGGACATATCCCGAAAGAACTGGCAATATTTCCTAATAGCCACACAAAATCTGATCAAGGTGCAATTGCATCCCACAATTGCCACCTAGGTAGATGTCCTAAAATTTGGTCACTAGGTACCTCAGTCAAAGTGAGGAATTTATATTTTCAGCCTAAGAAATGGGTCATGGGTTGGATCTCGTCTAAGAGGTGGTTGCCTCAAGGGGGGATGCACATAACAACCAGACCTCGACCTTCAACCCTTCATGGGTATCTCCCTACCTTATGGTATTAGGAACACTTGACTTAGAGGATTTAAAGTTCCCTATTTCACAACTTCTATTGTTTTGAAAATGTGAGAACCAGATAACGGGGAATTATTTGGATGCCTATCCCCGAAATCCTACCTAGACTAAAAGATTTCTTTTGGCACCTCCTATGGAGGAAAACTTAGTGAGTTTTTAGAAAAAATTTAGATGTGGTTGTTTGAGAGATTGGGGGTGTGAGCCAATCTCGTTGAAATTAAGTGGGAGTGGATAGTTTCATCAATAAAAGGGTGGGGTGTTTCAGAATCCCTTTGGAGGAAACTTACTTCAACCTCCACATTTCGAGATGAAAACTATGTGAGTGAGAATTGACTTTTGTGTGTGAATGAGTGAAAGTGTGCCAATTTTTTAATGAATTAGGTGTCACCTTGCTGCATGTGGACTTCGCTTGGTCCTTACAAGTCTTTGATTGCCTATTTAACTAAATTTCATTGGTACAACCTTGCAGAATTCAAAATTCCCTAGGAAGTTAGAATGTGGACATGTGGGTCATTTACTATTCCTTTAACTCCCTAATGTGATTTAATCTAAGAAAGATTTGAAACTATCCTAGATTGTGATCATGTGGGCATGTGTGGGACCATTACAAATCCTTTAAAATTCCCTAGTGATTTAATCTAAAAAAGTAAATTTCAACACTATATTATCTTTGTAGCATGTGGGCATGTATGGGCCCGTTACAATCTTGAGATGTGTTTAAAAAATAAACTAAGAGGAGTCCCGAGGGGGCTATTGTCCTCTCCTAAAGATTTTATCTTTTTAAGGGAGATGAAATTATCTTTCAACCTCTTTCTGATTCTCAAGATCTCTTTGGAGCACGAGAGAAGAGCATACTCAACGTTTGATATCCAATTTCTAGTCCCAATGCAAGTTTTATATGTGATGTAGAATGATTCCAACTTTTAGTCAAAGAAAGGCATCCATGTGCCGAAATAAAAAGAAAAAAGAGAAAAAATAATGATTTTTAACCCCTAAGTGCCTATGTGTTTTGACTAATCCCTTTATATGAGAGGGAATGTACGTGTGGTGCAGATTACAACATGCATGGAATCATATTTAAGAAGGCTATGGGCCTTCAATAGATCATAAAAAAGCTTACAATCTGTACGTTTTTGCATAGGTGTGCGGGTTTTAGACTAGACAGAGGTGCTCTGAGTACCAATGCATAAAATGAAAAATAATTTTGAGCGCAGGTGTGCAGAAGGCACTGAGTAATACAGTGATTTTGGCACACATGTGCACGATGCACGATTGTGGGCTAATAAACCTGTGCACAATTGTCACACGGCCGTGAAGAAAATTTCGGATGGAATTCTCTCAACTCAGCTTTGAATTTGATGTTTTGTAGGTTGGCTTGAGACGGTTATGGTACCTGCAAGTTAAATAAGTAAAACGAAGAGCTAAAATAACCCAAATGGGGTAGGAAATTGATACCTTTCCCCAGTGGAGTCTGTTGGGTATGTGTTATATTCTTTGCATGTGTGTGTGTGGGCACGTCAGGTTCGACAACTGCGTATGACGATCCCTCACACTAGTTCTTTGTTTGTGCCATGTGCGCCAGGCACTTTCCTAGGGGGGTCCCAGGGGGTGGCAGGTATTCCCCCCCCTGGTTATGTGCAGCATTCAGGGCAATGCCCCGAATTTTTTTTTTTGGGCGGTTTTTGCTATTTTTAGCGGTTTTGTAAATTAATCCTGAATTAAGGGATTAGGGTTTTGGTATCTATGGAATAACTAAAAACATTGTATATATTGTATGGTGAATGGTGAAATTTGACATAATGAATATAAGAAAGGTTTTCTCGGTTGAGGGTTTCCAGTATAAAATATCTGTGTACTTTGTGTACGAGTCATTGATTAATTTCTGTCTTGCTTAAGAATCTATATGCATTGCTTTACTTCGCAAGTTTAAAACTTACAGAGTCGCCAATCTGTTGTGCCTCTTTTTTCACCTAAATGATCAAAAAAGAGGTGCTTACAAGCTTATTTTGGTTAGCTAAGAAAGACAGCAGTAAAGGAAAGGGTTAGAAGAATAAACATAAAATACTAAGCTAAGAATTAAACTAGGAAGGGAAAAAACAATTAAACTATTGTGTATAAGGACATACGAACATGAAACAAACAAGACTCATGTCACCAATGGAAAGGATTGTATTAGTGAAAAGAAAACATCAAAGAGAAAGGGGACTTTGGTTCCCTTCTTCCTCCAAGGGAGGGCTCTTGGACCCCCAAGATTGAGCTCTTCTTACAACTTGAAAACTTGAAAGAAATGGTGAAAGAATACCAAGCTAACCCACTCAAAAGGTGATGTGGATTGCCCAAATGGAATGGTGCTAGTATTCTCTTGATGAGAAAAGAGGTTTCCCTAAGAGAATAGCAGAAACATAACCTTGCAAATGAATTCCTTGAATATGTAGTACCCATGGCCTTGTTTTATAGCACCACTTTGAGGTATTGTGAAACCAGCTTTTAGTGTGAAAAGGGGTTGTTTAGGGCACCTTTAGGTCTTTGACCAGCCACCCATCCAAATCCAGCCGAGATTTGGATGTCAAATCAACTTGGAAGTTGAACCAGAAGTGGGTGGGAGGTCGACCAACATCATAAATGTGTTGTTCTCAGGTGTGCAAGACTTTTAGCGTCCACAGTCGCACATTGTGCGCATGTGCGCTTTTCTTGCATTTCTTGATGGCGCATGTGCGCGCGCCCAGTATAGTCATATCGCATCCTGATTTTATAACTGGTTGGATAGTCTTGGACCTTTTGGAAATGTTTTTTTGGTAATTTTGGTCCATGGGTGAACTAATAGTTGTTTGAAGATGTTAGATTCCTATAACCATTTGCAGACAAATTTTCAATGATAACACACATAAAAAGGGTTAACGTTTCATGCACTTACTTGGATCCAACGACTATTGGTCCTCCACACTCAAACCTGATGGAATTGATCTGAATTTCTCCTCTGCGCACTCCTTCTGGTGTCTAGATGTAGGATTCAACGGTCCATATCTTCTCCCCTGTAGTTGATCTGATGACTACTACAACTTCTTTAGTTGAGCTTTGGCTTTCTACCGAGATTGGAAAAATTTGTAAGTGTTCAAAGGTTTTGTCCCTTGAACCTTCTCCTACAAGGTTGTCTACTTGACCTTGGATTGTGTTTTGAAAACACCACTCCTCCTATACTTCAACACTTGAAATGTTTTCCTATGCACACTCCTTGCATTGTCTCCATAAATTGAACCTATAAAGTTCCTTAGCTTCTTCTCACTATGCAGATTCACTGTGCACAATCGCATAATCTTTCTTGAGCTTTACAGTTGCTAGAATTTCCAAGGCACTCGACCCTTCTGCTTCCTTCAAATGAGTGCTTGTGCCCTCCTAGCACTTAACGCTCGTCCTCCTGATCTTTGGTGTGGATCAAACCTCAAAGGGTCTTGATCCTTTGTTTCTATCTCTGTATTAATATTTTGTGCACAAAGGCACTATCCCTCCTGAGATTTGTATTGGCTCAAATATTTAAGGGTCTCGTCCCTTGTTTTCTCCTTCAAAGGAATTTTGGTGCCCTCCTTGCACACTCTATGCCCTTTCCCTCTAGATCCTCTACCAACGCTTTAGCAGGGTGTTGGCCTTGTGCATTCTTGGCACAAATGCATTCCCTAAGTCCCAAATTCTGAGAATTGTCTCAAGCACTCCTTTCACTACCTCTACAAACTTCCACTTGAATCTCCTCCGATTCTTAACCTTATGGTGTGCCCTCTTGGAAACCTTTCTACCAGAATGTGAAATAGAGTTCTCACACCCTCCTTACTCTCTACTGAGCCTTCAAGCGACTTCATACTTTCAACACTTTTTCTAAGTGTTGGTTTGATTCACTCCTTGCACAAGTCTTCCTCCTTCTTTCTAAAATCCTTCAGGTTCACTGATCCATCTCCTGCATCCTCTCAATGCACACTTTTATATCTCTCCTACATAGTGTTCAAAAACTCTATTTCCTTCAACCTCTCCAAACATTTCAAAAGGTGTTGGTTCTGTGCACTCATTGCACCTGCTCAAAGCACTCCTTGCTAAGCCTTTTCTTCAGAGAGTTTAACAACTCTGAAGTAGTTTCTCCTTCCAAAGATCTCCAGAGTGTTTAGTAAATATGGGGTGTCCTCCTTGACACTTCTCTTATCTTCTCTCTAAACTCAAAATAGAGTTCTCCTGTGCACACTTGCACCTGCTCAATGCCCACATGGCAGAGCTCTCAGAGTATTCAACAACCATGTCTTCTCTCTGTGCCTTCTCTGTACAATCTCTCATCCAAGGTGTTCAGTAACCTTGAGGCTCCTCTCTGAGAGTGTGAACAATTCTTGTGTGCCTAGATGACACATTCTTCTCTGAATAGAAAGAGTTCATATACACACTCCTTGCGTTGGCTCACAGATTTTCCAATACTTTGCCATGCACTCCTTGCATTTAGCCTAAAGAACCTAGAAATAATTTATCAAACCCGCATACAGATAATTTGGTCTATCCCTGTAGATGGAACCTATTCATACATATACAACATATACTCATAAAACACGCACATGACATTCATAAAACGAACATGCATCGCACAAAAACTCATAAATATTGAAATCCTCGCTTTTGTATTAATATGAATGCCAAATACAATATGTGCAAGCTCGGACTGCAATAGAGTCTCGAGTCTCTCCTCTTTCTCATTCTCCTCGAATAATGAACAATTGATTACAAGGATTTTACAAAAGAGGGACTCCTTGAGCCTTCCCTCCAAAGTACACTAGTGGTTTCTAATCACCATTACAACGTCTATCTACTGAGGCTTATTACATTGAATGAAAATTAACAATTCATATCTAAGGAGAAGCTCATGAAATGTAAAACTCAATCCTAATAAAGGCTACTTCATATACTACCTGTACAAAGGCATCAACTTGACTCTTCCATCCTTACAACATTTAATTTTCTTTTAATTACATTTAAATTTTCAAATTTAGGGGAAAATGAGAGGGTTGGCTCCTCTCCCCTTATTAAATGCACTTTGATGTGATGGAATGTTGGCACGTTGTTAAGGTGGAGTGATGCTCCTGCATCATATCTACACTGCGTGAAGGTAGTAGTTCAACATTCAGGATGGAAGGACATGATCCCACCATCAGGTTACCAAAATTCAAAGGAGAAGTGTCAGAGGACCCAGAGAAGCACTTGTTTATCTGTGAAAAGATTTGGAAAATGAAACAGATCACAAACAAAGAAACCAAACTTGTACAATTAGCTATCATGCTAAGAGATCACGCACTGGATTGGTACATGAGTTTAGCAGAAATAGTCCACCGGGGACAACCAGAACGATCAAAAATATCAAGAAGTTGTTGATAAATGAGTTCCATAAGCCTATCTCATAGGATCAATACATGAACGAGATGATAGAGATGAGACAACAACCAGGATAATCTATATGGGAGATCAATTAGAGATTCAAATGGCTAAAGGGAAAGATAAAATATATCATGAAAGATATGCAGTATAGGCATTTGTTCGTCAATTCACTGCTACCACACTTGAAGTATCTGATGCGACAACAAAAGTTTTAGACACAGGAAGAGGATATACAAGCAACCATACAACTGGAAGAAATCCAATATCGGAAGAGAGATCCATCCATAGAGGTGATGAAGGAGGATCTGAAGAACATAACATTCTAACTAAACCAGAAAAAGGTAAGGACAAAAGAGAGGTTATTTGGTGTACCACATGTAGGACAAAAGGACACCATAAGAATGAATGTCCAACATTCATGCAGTACATGGCAACATGAATGCCAAATCCATTACGCACAAGAGTACTATGGTGTGAGATTTGTAAGAAATAGGGTCACGATCCATACCACTGCCCAATGATGCAGAAGTACTAGACAATATCGAAGAGCTCGTATTGCATCTTTTTCAAGTCAATAGGCCATGATTACAAAGATTGCAAAACCGTGGACCTTATGAGGGAAATAACATCAAATGCATATAGGGTGTAGGAAGAAATGATGATTGGGAAAGCCGCACCTCATATTAACCAAATAACAACCCCATACAAAACTGCACAGTAGCAGTCTAACACTATGAAACAACAATACAACATTGTACAACCACAGTATAATAATGCACAACCACACTATAATACCACACAGTATAACCAGGCTCCTCAGTATAACGCATTGCGATGGGATCGAGTTGGCTACCAAGGTGGAGGAAGAGAAAGAGGAGATTCTAGAAGGGGAAAAGCACTATTGGTATGTCACAATTGTCAAAAAACAACCACGACACTATGCAGGAGAATGTCCACTTCCACAAACGATTTGTATGTATTATCGCACATCAGAACAGATCATGACACACACACATACACTTTCTATCCCCCTTCCCTCCCACCAGCTTCTCTCTCTCTCTCTCTCCCCAACCTTCACTCTCTCTCTC
>JZKD02S1103582.1:170486-185543 GCA_000966675.3 Picea glauca
GACTAGCATTAAGGGTTTTATCATGCATGCATAAATGACCTAAAGTCTCCTACGTCTTACCAACATTCCCAATCATAAACCCCATTATTCATATGCAAATACAATGCTAAAGAGATCAAGTTATTGTACCTTAGTTTCTGTGTTTGATGTCGATCCCTTTAACACTTGGTCTCTCTTTAATTGTAACTCTCCTCCCAACGCTGACTTGTATTCATAAAAGACAAACAAAGAACTCCACGTGCACATGTTCTATAAACTAATGGGTTAGAGATTCTATCAAAATATAATCAAATTTAAATATTGGCAATCTCATATGGCGGGACGAGAAAAGTACTTATTTTATTAATCTCAGAAGAGTAACCTTACAATAGTGAGATCAGCCACTGCTCGTCGAATATGGTCCTGGGCTCCTCTTCAACTGTGCTCCAACTGCTTCTATATATGCTTCTCTTTACACAATAGATGCAAAAGTTGGGGCAAGGGAAATACTAAATCGGGTATAGTTTCTTTGCTATGATTTTCCTCCTTCCAAATAGGACCCCTACCCCTTATTTTATAGGCTAGAAAGGGCTAGGTATTTGGTCGAGTGACTGACTATGGGTGGTCAAACGATTTAGTTAACTTACCCAAAATTGTGTGTTCCGTCTACAACTTTCCATTTTTTGTGTTTTAGGTATACGTGAGTTGTAGTGGGTCATCTAGTGTACACACACATGCAGTAGTGGAGCAGGGCACGTATGCCTTCAAAAAGAGTGTTTTTTAAGAAGTTGTTCAATAGTGGCTTGGCAAAGAAGGCAAATGAGATGGCCCGATGCTAGGTAAGCATGTCTAGTGAAATTTAGGGTTATAATAGATGCCCCCTAATGTGTGAGGTCAGAAGAGCATCTGATGGCTGAAATACATTATCAATATTCACCAACATACCAAACAAGTGAACCCAGGAACCAGAATTCGGGAGGTGCCATATGCAAAATAACAATTTTCTCATCGAGGCGGGCATACCCATGCTTGGAATGAAATAAAATCATGGCTACCAATCAAATACACTGTAGATACATGTCATATAACTATATAAAGTGTAGCCACGAGCAATACACAATAGATCTACATCTCGAAATCAAAAAGATATGCATGTATAGTATCCATATTTAAGAAGCGAATAAGGCCTGATGGCTAGAGATGAGGCCTTCAGAACTTGAGCAACAACTTCAAAATATTCACAACTCAGGTAGGAGTGTAATATGAGTGTATGACTTCACTACCCAGAGGTCTTCGACAGCTTGTCAGGAACGGACTAGAGGATTTTGATGATCAGGTTGAGGGCTTCATGGATTTCGAACAAAGACTTGATTAGGATTCTGGGCATGAGGGTAAGAGATAATATGCAAAGGGGGATGACTCAATCTTGGTAATAACTTCCCTTGGACAATAGCATGACAAAAGATGAGACTCAGGCAACATGATATTTTGACATAAGTTCACGATGCAGGAGGCACCACAAACTCTCCATATGCTTGGAAGAATAACCAAACGGAGGAGGATGAAACTCTCTGTAGAGAGAAAAACTTCCTAAGGTCATATTAAATCCTAGGGCTTGACGAAGAAACAGAAGGATGTGCTTTGTCCAAGGGCGACTCATTGTGCTGCCAATAAAAAGAAAATACTTTTCCCTTCCTCTTTTTGGGGCATATTTGTTTTTTTGTCTTTTTCAATGATTTGGGAAAGCTTGAAAATGAATAAAATAATGCTATGTTACAAAGGAGGATAGAGTGTCGCGGACATACTAGTTCCAAGCACACAGAACACATGGATGCTCAAGGAAAAGGGACATATGCAGGAAAAGGACACTCAGGAAAAATCATTCATGGGCCAAAGGTGTCAAGACATAGAAACATGGATCTAGCATTAGGCCAAAGACGCAGGTATGCAAACGCGATTAATAAGACACACAATGGTAACGTCCTTCGATGTAATTATAACGAGCCCAGATAAGGTAAGATCAGTGGTTTTTCATATTTAGAGAGTCTGAAAAAGAGTAAAAGGAGACTCCACTGGGGTACCTTTTTCGAAGGTAGTCTAGTTGGTTCGAAAAAGGGGTAAACTAGCATCGAAAAGACGTCTATTCAAAACCATTTTAATGAGTGTGATAAAGACAAGATCACTCAACAATTTTTCATATTTAAGGAGTCTGAAAAAAGATTAACTATGGAATCTGTTCTTCTGGACCATTTTAACGAGTGTGAAGGAATAAGGTCACTCGATGATCTTTTAAATTGTAGGGAGTCTGAAAAGAGCTTAACTATGGACTCCATGGGGATTCATTTTTCGTAAATTTAGTCCCTCAGGCCCGAAAAACGGTTAAAATCATACCTGAGAATACTCTTCTAGGGAATCGAAGCTCCTAGAGTATACCTTTGTTCCTACATTTGACCATCTGGAATGAAAAAGGGGTAAATTACCGTCGGACATACGTGACTTCAAATTTTAGTTTAGTGAGCGTTAATGTCAACAAGATCGCTTGGCAATATTTTCATTTTTAGAGGGTCTGAAAAGGGATTAAAAGAAGACCCGTTATGTTCTGGGAGTCCCGAGGGTGAGGTCAAGAGTGATAATGCATCATGCAAATGAGGCTCAAACTCATAATCGGGATAAAATAATAAGGACTCATGAGCCTATAGTCATTAGTGATGGCATGGACACCAAAATGCAACCAGGATCTTCCTAGGGCATCCATGTTAAGGTAGGCTCTACCACTAAAATATGACACTTCTAAAGAAGCAATGATGGTTCCGTGTTGCAAATCGGTGGGATCAATCCTATGGCGTAGTGACAAAGACAACGAGATATAGAAAGTGGAGGTGGAATCCTAACTTAAATGCAACAAGTTGGAAAAAATGACTTTTTACCAAAGGACCTTTAAAAAGACCCAAATCTCCAAAAAGTTTCCCAATACCCAAAGTAACACTTATCGTAACAATCCATAGAAAACTCTTGAACCATACTAAATGATTTTCAATTTGGGAAAAAAAAACAAAAAAGGTCAAAAAGTTGACGAAACGTGGCCAAAAAAGTCTATAAATAGAAGCTGGCAGCTCATTATCACTATTGCAAATTGATAAATTGACTAAAAAGCCAAAAATACCCCTTTGTGAAAAGAATTGATTATGGGAGCTTCAGTGGATGAAACAAAGTTCTGCTTGGACCAATTAAGTACATACTAACACCCCTTGCATTTCAATACTTCGTTTAAGAATTTCCTTTTGTTTTTTGAGGGGCCGTTGACTTTTAAAAAGGTCGGCCCTATGTACACGTGGGCAGTCTTATGACAGACCATGTGTGCACGCGTGCAGAGGAAAGACTGTATGCGTGCACACACGACTGTGTGCATTACATCATGCGTGTACCCTCTAAGATAAGAAAAAAAATAAAGAATGCAAGGACTAATTCCCCCTGGACTTGTATGTTCATTGGAGGGAGAGAGAGCATGAGGATATTGATTTTTTGGTCAGTGAGGACCCTGCTACTACTGCCACATTGGCGCAATGTGGTTTGTTAAATTTCTTCCAGTGTCCTTTCATGTGGGCACAACCTAGGTTGTTGAACACCTTAGTTGATTATTGGAATCCTGACACAGAGGCCTTTATGCTTGAGGGATAGTCGTTGACTCCAACAACTGAGGATATTTACTTTTTGACTGGCCTCTCAAGGAAAGGGGAACTAGTCAATTTTCGCACTTTTCCCTCAGGGCCACACAATATAGCGGAGTTGATTGGACTCCATTGTGAAGCCGATATAGATAGGTGCCAATAAACAAGATCTTAGACCTATCACTAAAAGTGATAGTTTTTCTTATTAGGCCAATTACAAGATATGTAGCTTTGCATCAGGCCTCTCGGGCACACATGAATTGTGAAATTCAATGCTTAAACGCACAAGTTTTTGAATGGAGTACCACTTTATTAGAATGCATGAAGAGGCAACTTACAGAGTGTTGCATGCGGAGGCAAAGGAACTTCGAGTTTGGGACTATTCTTTGTGCTTTCTTCTTCGAGAGAGTACCAAGTCTTAGCCTGAGGGAGATAGTACGAGGGAATATAGCCTCTTCTTCAGCAGTAAACAGATGGGTGGTGTTGTTA
Source organism: Picea glauca (assembly GCA_000966675.3). Taxonomy (NCBI): domain Eukaryota; kingdom Viridiplantae; phylum Streptophyta; class Pinopsida; order Pinales; family Pinaceae; genus Picea; species Picea glauca. The sequence goes on from JZKD02S1103582.1 coordinate 174,623, forward strand.
TCGCGACAGGGGGGAGGGGACTATTGAGGCCTTTGATGACAAGTTTTTCGACTGGTGGTCTCGGGAGATTCCGGTGATAGAGGACTATCCTTATGCCAGAATTGACTTTTCCAGGGACCCTAACATGGGTGTACCTCCTGGAGTGGTACAAGGAGAGTTAGGTATGCTTTGTTTTTTATTTCTTTTTCAAATTTATTTAATTTTTTATGTTTTTTATATATATCATTTTTTGTATATACCAAAGTATATGACAATTAAGTATGTGTTATGTGTAGATGTGGGGTAAGTATCCAACGGACTTCGCAAGGAACAGGTGACGTCCTCGACCAGAGGCAGGACCAGCTGCAGCTAGTGGACCAGTAGTAGCAGGGGGACCTCCAGCCAGAGAGGCTGAGAGAGTATTGAGATGGGTAGAAAAGAAATTTACCTCACTTACTCATACAGTCCCCATGGTAGAGATCGAGGATCTGTCGCCATCTATGCAACCTCATGTAGTGGGGGAACCATGGACATGGGTCCAAATTTTTCGACGTTTGGAAAACACCGTTGATCATTATAACAAGGAAAATAGGCCCCGTCCTTAGTTAGATTGGTCTGCTTACGTGCCGAGGGCACTATTTGTATATTTTTTAGGGCATAAGCCCCATGACTCTTTACTGGATGTATTTTTGAGGTTCTTGCGTCCACCCATGTACTCTGATATTTTTGATATTATATATGGATTTTTATGTTTTTTTATGTCTTATGAATTACATCTTCTTTACAAATGTATTTACATGTGCATGTGTGTGTATTTCTTATATGTGTGCAATATGCCAATCTAATATTTGATTAGCTAGAGTATCTGTAACTTGATTTAATCTCCTAGGAACATGAAAATATGTAATATAATCAAAGCTTCGTTCTAAGAGACGTACCCTAAGGAATCGTCAGTGTAGAGTAGGATCATGAACATGGTAGACTCCATTTAACTGAGACACAACTAGTTGAGCATCTAAATAGACCCAGAGATGAGAGATACCAAGTGACAAAGTGTCACGAAGTAACTCAATAACTACGTTGAATTCGGTGACATTGTTTGTGGTGTCACCTAAACATATACCTCCTGTAGATAGCAACTGGCCCTGATGTGTGAAAATCACCCAAGTTGCGTAGGCAAGCCTTCGAGTGTGCCAGCTAGTGTCGTACGCAAATCCAACGTACACCTCTGATTCACTTGACATATTCCACAGTGAAAAAGATGACATAAAAAAAGACACGTCCATAAAACAAAAAAACCAAAAAGTAATAACACAAAGACTATACATATATTACAAAAAGTCACCCAAGGCGACCCACCTATGAGTAATACTTCTTGATGTAGAGCCCATTTCTAGCCTCTGCTAAAACATTTCCCTCAAAGTCCACCAGACGATAAGTTCCCTTTTGAAGTACTTCTTTCACGATGAAAGGTCTGAACCACATGGGTTTGAACTTGCCTACCCCCAGGGGGTCCTTATCTTGGTCATAGATTAGGACAAGGTCACCTTTAGAGAAATTTTGAGGATGAACAGACCAATCATACTGACACTTGATTTTCTGTTTGTGAGCCTCGTTAGACAAGGCCACATCACGACATTGTTCATTGAGTTGTTCGAGGTATAGTAACTATTCTTCAAGTGGTGAAGTATCTGGAAATAACTATACTGCCAACTTTAATGATGGGATCTAACATTCTATAGGAAAGACTGCTTCCAGCCCGTAAACGAGTTGAAAAGGTGAGAAACCAGTTGTAGTATTAAAAGATGTTCGGTAAGCCCATAATGTCGAATATAACATCAAATGCCAATTTGACTTGGCCGAATTGATTGTTCGTTGTAGAATGGTTTTAAGAGATTTATTTATAGCTTCCACCTGACCATTCGCTTGGGGGTAATAAGGTGATGAATGTTCCCGCTTCAACCCAAGATTTGATGTTAACTCAGTCATCATTGTGTTCTGAAAGTGACTTCCATGGTCAGTGAAAATCTCTCTCAGGACGTCGAACCTTGCTATTATCTGGTTGAACAAAAAGAGAGTTGTTGTCTCCCCATCATATTTGAATGTTGGCATAGCTTTGACCCACTTGGTGAAGTAGTCTACTGCTAGGATGATATAGCGGTGCCCCCTTGTTGAAGGGAGGTTGCATGTAGTGTAATCAATCCCCCATTTAGTGAAAGGACCAACAGTAATAATGGGAAACATGGGAGCGGGGTGTGCCCTCATCTTTCGAGAGAACATCTGACACGGGTGGCATTTCTTGACCAATTCAACACAATCTTTGATTAATGTCAGCCAGAATTAACTGGCTCATAGAATATTTTGGTTTGTTGCCAACCCAAAAAAATGACCACCACATGCTCAAGTGTGGAAATCGTTAAGCACGATTTTCGCTTCTTCATGAGTGAGACATCGGCGAAGGATGCAGTCTACACCTCAACGATACAATGTGTCCTCAAGTCTGAGATAGTTCTTATCCTAATGGCGTATACGGTGATGTTCATCATGAGAAGCAGAGGTGGGACACTTCAAAGTCTAGAGATAAACAAGCACATCTCCATACCAGGGGTCAGAAGACGCGATCAAAAACATGTCTCCTTTGATAGGTGACTCATTGAGTATAACATCACCTTATTCGAATGGAAGTTCCAATATGAGTTCTGTGAATACCATTGACTTTTTGGATTTCACCGAAATGAATTCCAAGTCGAATTCCTGGAGGATAACTATCCATCTACTGTTATTTCCACCGATGACTCGTCATGTCAATACATATTGAAATGGATTCACGATGGCAATGACGGTGGTCTTGTGAAACAAAATATAATGATAGAACCGTTGGACCACATGAACTGCTGCGAACGCAATTTTTTCAATATGAGAATAATTGAGTTCCAGTCCAGCTAGACCTTGACTCAGGTAATAAATCATGTATTCTAAGATTAAATCATCCCCCTGAACTAGGACCATACCGATGGTCGACTCTGTAGCGACCAAGTACAATAGAAAATCTTTATTATAATTGGGTGGCTGAAGCAGAGGGGTTGATATGAGAGTGCCTTTCAATGTTGCTAAAGAGCATTGAGCAACTTCTTCCCTATAAAAAGGAACATCCTTCTTCAATAAACACATAAAACCCTTTTTGATCTCGGCATAGTTTGTGATTAAACGCCGTAGAAAATTCTCTTTTCCCTGTAGACTCTGAAGTTGAGATATGGTGCATGGGGGAGGAAATTGAACTATTGCCTCAACCTTAAGAGGATCGACCATGATCCTTTTTTTTGAAATTATGAAACCTAACATACGACCTGATGTGACGCAAAAACTACACATGTTTGGATTCAAGCGGATTCGATAGTAGCGACATCGTTCAAGGATAAGTCAGAGGTGTTCTGGATGATCAGCTCTCTTGCGAGATCATGACACTAAATCATTGAGAAAAGCCTCGATTATGTGTTTGAGGTCATGGAAAGAAAAATACATGGCCCACTGAAACGTAGCTCCAACATTTTTCAGACCAAAAGGCATCTTACGATAAGTGAATGTACCCCATGGATAGATGGAATCAGTTTTGTGTTGGTCTTCGGGTTTGATTTGTATCTAATTGTATCCCGAAAAACCATCCATGAATGAAAAGGCCTTGCATCCTGCACATTCATCAACTCTCTGGTCAATAAATGGCGTGGGGAAATTATCTTTTGGGAAGACCTTGTTCAAATCACGAAAGTCTATGCATACGTTAATCGTACCCTATTTTTTATTGACTGGAATGACATTTGACACCCATTGAGTCAATTGAATGAGGTAGATGAAACCAACTTTATGTAGTTTCTCTACTTCAGCCTTGACAATTGTTTCTTTCCTAGGATTGACCGGACGAAGCTTCTGTAGGACTGGCTTGACATCAGGATAAGTCGTGATTTCATGTTCAACAATTCTTGGGTCTATGCCTGGCATTTCCTTGTAAGACCAGGCAAACACATCACATAATTCTTTAAATAAATGTGTGTAGATTTGAATCTCCTCAGGGGAGCAGTCCACTTCGACGAAGATATTATCCATGACGCTAGGGGTTCTGGAGATGTCAATAGTTATTGTTTCGGATATTGTTTCCATAATTCCTTTAGCGTAAACCGCATGTGTTGCCAAAGGATTGATAGGACAATTTTTATCTCCATTCATAGTTAGAGTGAATTCTCCTACTTCAATTCATCTTAACTCTGGGAGGAAGTAAGATCTATGATGAAGATCATCCCAGGGTCTGTCTAGACTAGTCATTGCCTCAATAATCGCTTCGTCTGAAGGCAAGACTAAGTCTAAAGAATCTATATCAGCAAGGGAACCTTGAGCCCAAAAGGCTTGAGCATCGGATCTAACTCTCATGCTGGAGTCGGATCGGGGTCGGCAGAAGCTCGTTGAATGATCAAGCATACAATTTCTACCACGAAAAAAGGCATGGCCATGCCATGGTGCTCTGTCCCTTCCATCGTAGTGTATGGGGAAGGAAGGGTCCACGGATTATGAAAATATGTCATGCGAAACAACGAGATTTGAAAAATTTCAGCCCGAGGCTGGTCAGGGATAGCCGTCATATAATGGACATTGTTGGTCAGAGGTGGGTAATTGAAAGTACACATAAATGATGAGCACAAACCAACCCCTACATTGATGATGTTAGGCTAGGGGTTATCAATCATTGGGACTGTGGAGACTCCCGATGAAGGGTCAAGACGAGAGAAGGATAACTTATCAATGGTCACAATCTGGTCCTTGTGAGGAAACAACAAGACCCAGAACATTGTCGCAACCACTTCTTCCATAGCGTAGGTCCAACTCCTGCCTAACAAAATATTGTAGTCAAGAGATGCATCGACCACTTCAACTTTGACACACATGGTTTTTCCCCCTAACTGCATGGGGAAAGAGGGGATGATCCCATGTGGTCAGAAAGAATGACCATCAAAATCTATAAGTAGAGTAGGTGACAGAGACAAAATGGGTTGGCCGATGGCCTTCCAACATGCCAAAGATATCACACATGTTGAGGCACCCTCATCCACCATTATACAGAAAATATTCTAGGTAAACGTTTTCGTGGTATAAGCCATTGCTATCTGAAAAGCGATGTGGTAAGGAAGATGAGGTTTTAAGTCGGAGGTATCAAGCATGATCATTCCTGGATTACAAGTCTCAAAAGAGCCTAAGGCAGATAACAGGGACTTTCTCTGGGAAGGGCAACTCTGGAGGACTTCCAAAACAGACATCGCACAAGGGGTTTGTGATAAATTCTCCACCACAGAGTAGTTCTGGGTGACCCTTGCATTTAGGTTGTAGGAAGCTTTATTGAACGCACCTTTGGGGGTGCATGTCATTGTTTTGACCAATGGATTCTCAATATGAAGAGGAAGAGGTGGGTTTTCAGCTTCTTTACCCTTATCAGAGGTGTCTGGCTTTCCGTAATCATGTGCTCTAGTCATTATATAGGAATCACCTTTCATCATATACATGTTTGCGAATGAAGGATTACTTGAAGATGGAGGGGGTCCTTGACCGCCCCCTTCCGAGCTCGAGGAGGCTTGAGTTAGATTTTTCACGTGTGGGAAAATGTTCGTTAACATGACAGGTTGTTTTTGTGAAAATAAATTCTGGGCCTCCGTAAGCCAAGGGAACTGATGGGTCGGGTGGTCTTCCATACAAATATTACAAGGATACTTTGACTTCTTATTTTCAGTGTCACCCCTACCAGAATTATCGATGGGTTTCTTATCCCCCTTACCCTTTTTCCGTTGTTTCTTCTTTCCTTCAGGATGCTAGGTGGCCTTTGGGTTTGTCGTTTTCACACTGTGAACATCCGACTTTTGGGTAGGGGGAGCAGCCGAACCAGTGGTCTGGTTGGTCGCTGTCTATTGTATCGATAACTGTTGCAATTTATTTGACAATGGATTAGTGGAATTGGTTTGTGTTGAACCAATAATGCCATCAGCATGTGGTCCAAACCTTTGCCTAGTTTTGTCAAGGATTGACCTCAGTGCATCTGGAAAAATCTCGTAGAGTAAACCAGACTGAGAGTAAATTAGCTCTAGTTTTTGTGCTCTCATTATCGCGTCTTCCTCAGAAACACTCTGGATGTTGCGATGTCTTTAGATAATTGGGGTACCAAATACTTAAGGAACCACTCGAGCAGGAATGTTGGTGGGACTAGCACTTTGATCGAACTCTTCTGGCGTCTCCATTATCGAATGTGATTCGAGATATGGTCTTCTTTTGTCTGCTCAAAATTGGCCAACAATTCGGCGCTGGCGTTGTATCTCATAGGTAATTGGAAATGGTTCAGGAAAGCCATTGCCAATTTTCGAAAGGAAGAGTATCATGAGCGATCAATATCGATGTACCATTTCGCAACACTCCCTATGAGAGGGCATTGAAACAGTCGCAACTAAATGGAGTCGTCTCTTAACGAGTTGGACGAGCACCATAAGTGGAAGGTAGTTACGTGATCACCAGGATATTTGTTAGGTTTGGCCTCAATCTTTGGAATGTCCAAAGGCAACTTGGTCGGCATAGGAGGCCAACTCAGATCGTGACAAATGGGTTCATTTAAGAGCCTTGTCAAATCTAGCAAGTGCAGGGTTGCCAGAAACGGTAGTTTGGGTTGTGGATTGTAGTTGGTGAAAAAGGAGCCCAGGGTTTGACTGGCACTAGGTTGTCAGGAAAAGTTAGGTTTCTATCCAAGGCTCTAGTAATAACCATGATCGTGACCAACATATGGATTAGGCACGTGTTGAGACATCATCGATTGGTTCCCGTAATAAGACGTAAAGGGTTGAGCCTGCGTCACATTCTAAGGATTTTGGGAGGGATTTCCCCCTGTCAATCTGACGGGCATAGGCATCGGGCCTTGCTTGGGGTTCCACTGGTTATGGAAAGGGTTTCCCCTGATCGACATCCCTGGTAAGGGGACTGGTCCCTGCCATGGATTCCAAGATCCTTATGAGGAAGGAATTCCTAGGTGTGCCCCCTGTGTAGGAATAGTACCCTGTACAGGATGTGGTTGTCGATAACCAGGGTTTCCCCCGGCTGAAACGACATCTGATGAGAAAGCGTTGTTACCAAACATTCCGAACAAAGAGAAAGGTGTCGAACCAACCAACATATTATAAGGAGGGAGTGCTTGATTACCTACTCCAAACAAGTTTATGTTAGGCCCGATGGAGTGTTGAGGATCACCATTGAGCAAGGGGGATGAAGGGGGTATATGACCCCCGCCGTAAGGGAAAGAGATAAAGGGAGCGGAATTTCCCCCAATAGATCCTTGCAGAGGAGCATTGGAACTCCCTTCCCCCAAACCCAAATTTTGTAGAGTGGAGGAGGAAAGTATAGTACTCGTACTGAAGCAAAACATTATGTATGAGAAAGGAGAGCATGTCGTGTTCTAATTAAACGGCGCAGTGATCGCCACCATAGACGGAATCAGACTGTTGCCCGAGGTAGAAGCAATCAAGACCATGGTGGCCTGAACCGACGACGGTTGGTTAGGAGGTGGAACACTTCTAGTATTGACAATCGTGAAGGAAATATCAGTATTCCCTGAAGAAGTGGCAATGTTTGCTTCCATTGTTGTTAGTGACACTACCGGATGCTCGTAAGGTAGAACCTGTATGATGATGGGCACCAATTGATCAGCGATGGGAGGGTTGTATAGACCAAGAGCCTCTGCTCTGAGGTTAGAAAGGATTGGTTCCTCCAGAATTGAATTTTCTTCTCTCGAAGATGGGTTGGGCACAGTTTCCTATAACTCGGTTGTCTCAAAATACCCTTGCTAGTCTAATTTCGCCTTAGCGGTGGCGAGGGGGGGTTCGAGGTCAACTGGTCATAGGCCTAGAAGCCTTTGCGACCAACGGAACTCCTAATCCTCCACTATGTGAGAATATCAAAGACACACTAGGGCAATCTATAATCATTTGAAAACTAGCACTCACTAAAAAAGTACCTATGAGATAAAACAAACAGTCACTAACTAGTTGGAAGAACAGTTACAACAACCAACACTAGAGAAACTTATCGGTGCAAGTGAAACTGGAATACGGAAGCACCCTCTGGTTATACTCTGCAAAGCATGGTCCGATGTCTATCCTAGATACCGCGGTATACCCTCGCATTCACCTATGTAAGTCACTAGAAAAATTGGCAACTAGGTTGCCAGCACGCAAACAATCACCAGGTAGGTACAGTCGACAGTTGGGTGGACCACAGTGAGCAAGGTATCAAGCCTAAAACTTACCAAGGGTATCGAAAGAAAGTGTTATGGAAGACGACTGAGGACCTCGAACAGATTCGAGACCCACGAAGCTCTTTCACAAATTCAATCAACGGAATCCCAAGACAAGCCCTCTATATGCGTTCCCCACTACGTTTGGTCTGGCTTTGGAGGGGTTATCTTCGCTACCTTTCCTTACATGGCCTCGTGTTTAGCCCTTATTTTAGAGGGGGGTCCCGGATAACTTTTACAATACTGGACTTTTGACACTCCCTAGCACAGACTCTTATGTTTTTTTTTCAGCCTTGAAAAGTTTCCTCTCCAATCCTAAATCAAGGCTCTAGCCTAGACTAGTTGATGGACCCTACAAAACATAAAGTCTAGTTGATTTTAATTAATCGTTAATTTTTGGGGATTGTATTAAGTCAAAGGTTATGAAAGTGAAACTAGTGATGTTTTGAGAAACGAAAGAGAAGATAAACAACAAGCTGGAAACAAAATAATTTATTCTTGACATATTCAGATTTTCTCTTTTAAATTTTTTTTTTAAACCAACTTTTCAAACTTTTTCTTTCTAAGATCGTTTGAACTGAAAAAATCAAAACAAGCTTTCACTCGACTACGAGCTACTTATTTTCCTAATTCAATCAACCAAAAACTTATGAAAACAATCTTTTTCCTATTGATTAATGCAAACAACCAACTCTTCAACCAAACCAAGAAGTAAAAAAAAAAAAAATGTGTTTTTTTTTTATTATGCTTCAAAAACAAGAAAATTTAAAATTGTATGTCTTCTTCTTTTCTGAAGCAAAAAGGTGAAAAAATAAGAACAAGACAAGGCCAAAAATACTTTTGGCCAACCACAGACCATGGGGAGTTACTAACAACCAAAAAGGAAGATCATACTGACTCACTATCTCATAAAAAAAATCCTAGCAAAGGAAGAAAAATTTCAAATGCAAAAGCAAGCTATACTGACACACAACCTAGACTGAAAATTGCTATGACAGAGACCAAAAAGACACAAGAAAAACCTGTGAAGAAAAAACTTGTCAGGGAAGAGGATGATTGTCTCCTTATAATTTTCCAAACAGACACATGACTTTCACTTCAACAACCAGCGTATGCACGCGGGATGCCCAAAGACAGGATGTGTATGCACGCATGTAGGACCACTATAGGCCGCTTGTGCCCCTTGTTTCTCCTCAAAAGAAGAAATACAAGAAGCTAAGATTAGGTAAGGAGTACTGGTCTTGAAGACCAAAACCCCTTAAAGGTACAAAAACTCACTCTAACAGAAAAAAAAATGCAAGGAAATTTGAAAAAAAAAAGCTAATTTGAGGTTCTACCTAGGCTACAGATTGCAACAATAGAAACCAGAACTAGATCTAGAAAAACCCTCAGAAGGATCACTTCTGATAGGGGAGAGGATGATTGCCTCCTTTGAAAAAAAAATATGGACTCAGACATGCGACTGATCTTTCAGCAGTCAGCGTATGTACTCAGGATGTATAAAGTTAGCGCATGCGTATATGCAGGCATACCTTTTGCAGGTCGCATATGCCTCTGTGGCTTCCTGGAAAAAGAAAAAAAACAGTCAGGCAAAGGATGTAGGGAGTACTAGTATGGAAGACCAGAATCCCTACTAGCTCAGACTTTTGCAGAAACTCAGAAAAAGGTAGTAAAACCAATTAAAAAATACCCAACAAGTACCCCCAAAAACCCTAGAGATCCCCAGTATGGTTGCCAATTCTATTGTTGGTGGGAAATCCCTCCTACAGACTAGAATTAAGGGTTTTATCATGCATGCAAAAATGACCTAAAGTCTCCTACTTCTTACCAACATCCCCAATCATAAACCCCATTATTCATATGCAAATACAAGGCTAAAGAGATCAAGTTATTGTACCTTAGTTTATGTGTTTGATGTCGATCCCTTTAAGACTTGGTCACTCTTTGACTGCAACTCTCCTCCCAACGTTGACCTGCATTCATAAAAGACAAACAAAGAACTCCACATGCATATGTTTTATAAACTAATGGGTTAGAGATTCTATCAAAATATAATCAAATTTAAATATTGATAATCTCATATGGTGGGACGGGAAAAGTACTTCTTTTATTAATCTCACAAGAGTAACCTTACAATAATGATATCGACCACTACTCCTCGAATGTGGACCTAGGCTCCTCTTCAACTATGCTCCAACTGCTTTTGTATATGCTTCTCTTCACATAATAGTTGCAAAAGGTTGGGGCAAGGGGAATACTAAATTGGGTATAGTTTCTTTGCTATGATTTTCCTCCTTCCAAATGGGACCCCTACCCCTTCTTTTATAGGCTAGAAAGGGCTAGGTATTTGGTCGAGTGACCGACTATGGGCGGTCAAACAGTTTAGTTAAATTACCCAAAACTATGTGTTCCATCTGCAACTTTCTATTTTTCATGCTTTTTAGGTATATGCGGGTTGTAGTGGGTTAGGCAGCGTATACACACGTGCAGTAGTGGAGCAAGGCATGTATGCCTTCAAAAAGAGTGTTTTTTAAGAAGTTGTTTAGTAGTGGCTTGGCAAAGAAGGATAATGAGATGGCATGATTCCAGGTAAGCATGTCCAGTGTAATTTAGGGTTATAACACTCTCTCTCTC
>JZKD02S1103594.1:0-13049 GCA_000966675.3 Picea glauca
AGTAGAAAACCCATCCCCAAGGAAGACCACTTACTAGGGAACAATGTCAACCACCAAGGTGAAGTAGGGAAAAAGGCATAATGTCCAAGAATATATCATGAAATCTAGAGAAATATAAGATACAACATACTCAACTGGATTAAATATTGAAATGATGCTCACCATATTATTGACTTGTACCTCATGGAGCAAGGACCACTTCCTTCTGGAAGCCACCTAATGTGGTGTATTCCATCTAGAAATTTGTGACCATCTGTGGTGGTGAGAGGGGTTTCCATCTATGAAAAAGGGTATTGTTGGTCATGTAGTCTCTTGGCACTCCATATCTGCAATCTGAGGGCCTCAAGACATAATCTCCTTAATTATCCACAAAATGGGGATAACATTAACTTTACCTCCATGAGAGGCAGTGATTTCGGGATTTTGGGCTTTGTTTCCCTACCCATACGGTGGACCGGACTTGTGACTGCCCGCCTGTACATTAGTTATATCATGGTGACTCTAGTTTCTTGAAATAGGTAGCCACATAGGTTACTTGGAGGGTTTATTCTGCAGGTACCCTGAGTCAAATAAGGGTTAGACAACACACAAATTTTATGGAGGATTACCTCTCCAGGGGGATCTGATCGACTGCACTGTTAAGCCCACGAGGGACCTTATAACAGAGTATTATACCTCTAATCCTTTGAAGGGAGTCTCAGGCCCCTCTTGGGATTGACATACCTACTCTAGTGTGGGAGGCCTCTTTAAACCACTATATCTTGTTTGTGTTCATTGAACTTTTTTCTTTATTTGTGTGTGCTCTATGATTATTAGTTGGCCTTAATATTTTATTTTATATATCTTGAGTTATGAGTCATCATGGAGAAAGACCAACCTCCTTGTCAGTCTCTTCATTTGTTGAAGTTACCAGGGCGTCTTGATCCTTTATTGAAGTTGCCTTCTAAAAGGCGTAGAGTTAATAAATGTGGTACATATATCTCCACCTCTCAGACTCGTGATCATCCAGTTATGATTACTGAGTCAGACATGAACATCTTGCGAAGTCCTTCGACTCCCTTCTCTTATGTGATTAGTGGAATCCCATTGACTCCTTCATCCTCGATGGTGTGGGTGTTGAAGGTTCCTTCATCTAGTGCTACCCAACCCATGAGTTCTACTCGACCCATGGGAATGAATCCTTTCGTATCTCTTTTCAGTATTCCAAGTCATGATTCTCAGTCAATACCTTTGGCCTTTAATCCATTTTCTTTTGGTATGCTAGACATCATGTTTCAACTATCATCCTTCGTTTTAATGGATAGTGTGAATCCTAGTTTTGGGTCTGGGGGCACGGGGACTCTTTATGTTCCTTTATCATTTTGTGGAGTTCATATTCCCCAAGTGAATCCTACAGTTGGAGGTTGGAATCCTCCTTCCTCCGAGCCTAATCCTATCTTTAGTGCTCCGAGATGGAGTGCTCAAATGAGCAGACAATTTACTTCCTATATTCCATCCTCCATCCCCTCTTCCTACACACCGATTTTGATGAACGTATTTATTATGGAAAATCCCCCTCTATCCTCTAGTGTTCCATCCAGAGGAAGTCAGTTTCACAATATGGGCAACCCCCAGCATGAAGTTCCTTTGTCTGGGGGAAACATATATAATCCTTATCATGTCGCTTCCATGAGTATCATGCCCTTACAACCTTTCATGAATTAGTTTGGAGGATATTATCCTACCAGACAAGGCCATGGTTTATACCAAAACCCTGGATGGTATGCAATCCCTCAACCCCAATATTTCTCGGGAGCATGGGCTTAGATGTCGCAACCCCGTATCACTTTTCTGGCCATGCTTAATCTGCCAGATTTGTTGAAGTTAATGAATGACCCTATGTGTCATGATCCATCATGGCCCCCATCCCCACCAAGCTTCCTTCATACATTCCAAAATTTGATGGAAATACTAGTGAGGATCTAAGTGATCACGCGACTACTTTTCATCTATGGTGCTCGTATAACTCCTTAATTGATGATTCTATTCATTTGAGGATATTTCAATGCACCCTCATAGGGGTCGTTGTGAAATGGTACATTGAGCTACCTGGGGGAACATATGGAACTTTCAATTAGATGGTATTGGTTTTTCTCAACCACTTCCAATTGTCGGTTTGTTACAATGCCGACATATAAATTTTGTCTACCTTTCGCCAAGATAAAGCCACACATATATCAGACCATATCCAGGAGTGGCGTAGATAGAAGAGATTGATTAGAGCCTACATTCCTCCATAGTTTTTGTTGGAATGGTCCCTTAATTCTTTATTGCCTTAAATTTTGAAGGATGTCTCTACATCCAGAGTAACATCTGAGGAGGAAGCCATTTTTAAAACCCAACAATTAGACCTCATATATGCTTAATCTGGGATGATTTATGAAATTCTCCCTGATGCACTGTGGTTGAACTGTGATCCTAGACAAAAGCTCGGGCCTCATGCCGATGGAATCATAGGCTCTGCAAATGCTAACACTACAAAATTGGTGATGAACCAATTGAAATATTTTTCTCTAAGCTAACCTGTAGCAGGACAAGCTTCGGCTTTGTCCTCCACCACCACCTTGTCCACGGATGTGCAAGAAAGAGAAGCAAAAGGTGAAGTTTCCTTGTAAAATTTGTAAATATGATCACCTTACCCACCTATCACCAAAATAGAGGAAGCCTTGAGGCTCTTATTGCATCCACCCACTATGTTGACAAACTCGTTTTCGCATAATCAACATATAGCCTTGGAGACCTCCAACACCGAAAATGCCTCGAGCGGTAGTCAAAACTCCTCGACACATGAAGGTGGCCATATATGTGTCAATATGGTCAAGTCTCAGATTGATGTAGCCACTCGATCTCGTGATTATGGTTCTTCACAGACTGTTATAGGTCTAGAGTCTCCTCCTCCTCCAGAAACACCCCTGCAGATCGAAAATCCAGAACCTTCACCTTGTATTCTGAAAGGAGTACTAAAGTGCTCTACCCACAATCCTAATTCCATAGACTCATAGAACTATTTGATTGTCGAAGATCTGGGCCAAACCCCTTGTGCAATGTTGGCTTTGGAGGTGCTCCAGACATGTACTTTACAGAGGAATGCCTTGCTATCTGCGTTATGAGCTCTATACCCGTGTGGCTCGAAGGTTATCAAGTTTGACATCACGAATTTTAAGCCTCGCTTACCTTACCACGTGGCCTTTCAAATCCATGTGGAGTACATGAAAATTACCATCAAATGTATTGTAATTGATGAAGGTGTTTCAACATGCATGATGTCCCTAACCTATTGGAAATCCATTGGCTCTCCGACCATGTCTCAATCTATGACTATGTTGATTGCATTTGATGGTCATTCGTTAATTTGACCCCACAGAAGCCTCCCCACTTTTCTGGTCCAGTTTGGTGGGAAGACCATGGAAGTTGATGTCGAGGTGGTTGATGCACCTCTCGACTAAAATTTACTACTAGGGAATAATTGGAATTATGCCGTGACAACCATCGTGTCGTCTGTTTTCTGCCCTTTATGTTTTCCTCATGAAGGGAAGATAGTGATGATTGATCTATTGTCCTTTGAGCACGCTACTACTAGTGCATAAGTTGGACATTCGATCCCCTTGATTGATAATTCTCAGTAGGAAACTAAGGATGTTGGTGTCAAAATGTATTCCTCTTTTATGGGTAGATTTGATTTCATGGCACCAATTCACCATATTCGTGCCATTTCTAGTGAGTCTTCATCATTGATGAGGTATGTTCCTTTCTGTACTTCATATTTCAATGAAAATTGGACCCTACCTTCCCTAACTATGTCGTATGAAGATCAGTTGCACATTGGGATGGAGATTCCATTGTCAACAACAAAAGTTGCATATCAGGATATTCTTGATGCTACTGCTAACTCTAATCCTTCCTACTCACAGACGGACGAGGTGGATCCTGTTTTAGAGCCTGTATGGGCCACTCAATAATATTTTTCACATGATTTCCTCGATGATACTTTACCTTTGGATGAAGCCATATTAGAGGCCAGGTCTAGTCCTGATAGTCCTTGGGATGATATGAAACATTGATCCTATTTTCTCCCATATCTTGTTAAGATCGAATAGGATGAATTTATATCTACCTTGATTGATATGGTTAGTCACTTCATGGTTCCATTAGATACGCATGGTATTTATGTCAAAGGAAACATGATGAATATTTTTCCTACCATCGTGATCGACGTCTCTCGTATTCCTGGTAAAATTGAGAACGTGTATATCTGTGCAGATTGTTCACCTGAAGAAATTCAAATCTACATCGATCTCTTCAAATAATTCTGAGATGTATTTTCTTGGTCATATGAAGAGATGTCAGGGATCGACCCCAACCTTGTCGAGCATGAGATTAAAACCTATATGGATGATAAACTTGTTCGGAAACGTCTTAGAGCTATTAATCCTAGGAAGTCCCCCACTATTAAGGAAGAAGTAGAGAAGCTACTTAATGTTGTTTTCATCTACCAAGTTCCCTTGACTGAATGGGTGTCCAATCCCGTTCCCGTAAATAAAAAAGGATCCATCCACGTGTGTATGGATTTTAGAGACCTGAACAAGACCTATCCTAAAGATAACTTCCCTACTCTTTTCATTGACCAGATTCTTGACAAGTGTGTGGGAAGTGAAGTCTTTTCCTTTATGGATGGATTTTCAGGGTATAATCAAATTCAGATCAAACCCGAGGATCAACATAAGACGATGTTTATTTGTCCTTAGGTTACTTTGCATGCCATAAAATTCCTTTTGATCTTAAAAACACTAGAGCAACCTTCCAACATGCCATGACCTTTTCATTTCATGATCTTAAGCGTATTGTCGAAGCTTACTTACATGATCTCGCTTCTCACTCTTACAAGAGAGTAGATCACTCCACTCACCTTCGATTAATATTTGAGAGATGTTGTTATTATCGCATTTAGTTGAACCCTCACAAGTGCATCTTTTGCGTTAGATCTGGTATTATTTTAGGATTGATAGTGTCTGAGCATAAGATCATGGTAGATCCTATGAAGATTGAGGCAATACTTTGGTTCCCTCCCCCATGCAACATTCAACAACTTCAAGGTTTACAGGGGAAGGCTAACTTCCTACATAGTTTCATAGTGAACTATGCCAATTTAACTAAAGGTTTCATGCGTCTTTTCAATAAGACCACTTTGTTTATATGGGATGAGCGAGCCCAGGAATCCTTCGATGCTCTTAAAAAATATTTGGTATCGATGCCTCTGTTGAAGCCTACAAACTACAATAGAGACTATTTTATTAACATCATCGCGTCCGATGGGATGGTTGGTAAGGTACTATTTCTGGAGGATGATGAGCTCCATGAGAACATTCTCTACTATCTCAGTCAAAACCTAGTTGGTCCTGAACTTAAATAATCTCACATAGAGAAGCTAGCCTTGGTTGTCGTACACACAGTTCATAGATTACGACATTATATATTTCTTTGAAAAACTATTGTGGTTGCGGATATCAATCCATTTCAATATAACCTCACCAGGCATATCATAGGGGGTAAATACAATAAGTGGATTGTTATTTTTCAAGAATTTGATATCGATTTTGCTTCTACAAAATTAAGAAATCGCTAGTTTTTGTCGAATTGATGTCAGACTTCCCTTGACTAGATGAGAACATTTTTCACGATTCGTTTGCGGATGAAAATATTTTACTTATCTCATATTCATACCCATGGTATGGAGACATTTTGATATATCTTCAAACCTTTAATCTACCCCAACATCTATCAAGAGACGATCGACGACACATATGTCATCAGGATAAAAACTACCTTGTTATTGGTGACACTTTGTATCATCAAGGGGTAGATAATATTTTACATCATTGCTTGACTCACGAGGAAGATGAGGTTGTTATCAACTAATATCATAGTGGGGCATGTGGTGGTCATTTATCCGAGCTTGTGATAGCCCAAAAGATATTGTGAGCCAATTATTTTTGGCCATCAATTTTTAAATATTGCATTGAAGCGGTCAAGAAGTGTCACCCTTTCTAGGTGTTCGCTCGAAAAATGCACTCGCACCTAGCCCCTCTTCACCCAATTGTCATCATCGGTCCCTTTACCAAGTGGGGGTAGATTTTATGGACTGTAACCTAGCCTCGACTAGGGGATCCAACATATTATCATGTCCGTGGATTATTTTACTAAATGGACAGAGGCCATGCCTACTGTTAAATCTGATGGTAATATTGCAAAATTCTTCGCGTTCAACCAGATTATAGACTGATTTAGAATCCCAAGAGATATTTTCATCGATCATGGATGTCACTTTAAGAATGAAATAATGAAATATTTATCATCAAAACTGGGGTTTAAGAATGGTCATTCTTCCCCCTACTATCCCTAGGAAAATGGACAAGTAGAGGTAGTAAATAAATCTCTCAAGACCATTTTGCAAAAAAATGTCATCCAGAGTAAATCTAACTGAAATTTGATGATTTAACCTGAACTTTGGGCATACCGAACCATGGTAAATAGTTCCAATGGTTTCTGTCCTTTTCAGTTAGTACATGGCCTGGAATTGATTCTTCCGATTGAATGTGAATCCCTTCCCTTAAGTTGGAAATTGAGCTCCTACTTGACACATCCAATCTTGAATAACACCTCATGCACCTAGAGCACCTCGATGAGTAGTGTCAATATGCCTCTATGGCCATCGCAGAAAACAAATGATGTTTTAAGGTTCAATATGATAAGTTTGTCTGTCCCCGCTAATACGTTGAGGGTGACTTTGTTCTCCTTTATGACCAAGCCAAAGAACCATTTGGGGAAAGTAAATTCAACCCCATGTGGCACAATCCTTATATTGTGCGACATGTCTTAGAGAAAGGAGCCTATGAATTAGAATATTATGAAGAGAATATGCTGGATGAGCCTAGAAATGGGATCTACCTTAAAAGGTATTACGCATGAGCCCTCAAACTTGGGCATGACCTTTGTATACTAGTGTATCTTAGTGTATATACTTTTTTATCTTTTCCTTTGCATCATCGACTTGCTTATCAAGTTTTCCCTTGGTTGGAATATGTCAACAGAGTCTTCGATTTACTTAGGATTCATAGATGGCACCAATCATCATACGCAAAACATGGCTTCTGCCACTTGGGTCATTTACTCATTCAAGGGCCAACTAGTGTCTTCAGGTGGAATTCCTCTGGAGCCATCAACGAATAATGTGGGTGAGTATAGCACCGTTATGGAGCTATTACATGACATCATTTCACATGGTGTTCGATCTTTAGAATTTTTCCTGGACTCCTAGTTAGTCGTATGTCATTTGAATGACAGTTACCATGTGAGATATCCTACTCTACTCCAACGATTCCTATGGGTACGGATTTTGGAACGATACTTTGATTTTCTTACTTATAATCACATCCCTAGAAGTTCTAATCATGTATTTGATGCATATGATAATTGTATTTTAGATTGGCATTTGTCACATAACTAAGTAAAGAAAAAAAATTAATACATTGTAACATTGTAACATATATAAGTAAATACAAAGACCAAATTTTTATATTTCATCCTTTCAAGTCCAAAAAATATGGTTCCATAGTACAAAATGGGGCTCACACCCTGAAAATACATATATGGCTAGTACATAGCATGACCATAGAATCTACACATGTGGTGCCATATGTGTATCATGATAGCACACTATGACATTTGCAAGACACTGGAAGAGTTGCACCCATGCACAGGGTGCACCCACCACCTGTCGTTGCATCGCCTCTAGAAGATCCTCCACTTGAAACATAGGAATCTTGTGTGTCAATAGAGATAGGTTCCCCTGCACATTCTGTAGCACTCTCTCTACATCCCGACCTACTATCTCATCTCCTCAACCCCTTTGTCTATGTCATGGAAATCCCTCTAGTCATCATGAACCTACGTCTGTGTAACAAATCAATTGTTAATACTTGATGCCATGAAAAAATATTTTCATTTTCTATTTTTCCTTTATCAAAATTGAAAAACAGAAATGAAATATATTAAATCATTTCTTACCAATATCACCATAGGTGAAACCTGGTGGCAAAGGCATGTCAAGATCCCCTTTGTAGTTGATCCCTCCGTAAGGATAGTCGTCAATGGTTATGGCCTGTCGACGCCACCAGAAAAAGAACTCATCATTGTAGGGGGTTGGTACCCTACCACCTCCTAACCACCTCATCACGTTGGTCCACCGTGACATAGTTGGATCGCATAGTCCGTGTGGAGTAATCTCTACTCTAGGGCTCAAACCTAGAACCATATCAAAGAAAAAACTACAAAGTATGGATGTATATCTGAAATTTCCCATTCTTCCTTGTTTGAAATCCATCAATTAGCTCTTCATGTTAGCCAATAGTGAGGTAAACCAATCATAAACAATTGTTCTTAAACATTCCACCACGTAGAACATGAGTGGCCTTGATGCCTGGTGCAATGAGGCCTACCCTGAAATCTGTGTGAGTACAAGCACAATGATCTTTAGACTCAGGTTCTCGATCGCCATGATAGGGAGTTGGATCCCTACTTTATCTGTGTCTGCAACACAATGGGTGGAAATGTACTCTTCCATAGTCATACAACCCCTAGCCCCTCGAGCATTGAGATTCACTACCTCACCCTGACGAGACAATCCTGTGATAAAGTATATGTCGTCCACTTCAATCCTCAATGGTTTCCCATCGAGATTGAAGGACTATGTATCTGGATACCAATAGTTTACTAGTAACTGGAGTAACCTCACCTAGGCCCTCATTCATTTGAGGGCCCAAAATTTATAAAGGCCACATCATTTTAAAGCTTGGTGGGCCCTTGCATCTCTCCTCACTGCTGCATCTATCTCCTCATGCTCCCTTTCCCTCCATTTAATAACCATCCTACAAAGGAAACACCATTTTTTGAGTTAAAATCCTTTCAAAATATTGTTCACATACTTGTATGTAAGATAACTTGATAACAATCGCATATAGGGATTCCTATATGTGTATATGGGGTCGTATACACGACTAAATGATCTGTCACATGCGTACACCCTAGTTTCCATATAACGACCTCTAATACTCAACAAATGGGGACTAAAATTGTAATTTAAACCATTGAAATAGAAGGGGATGGGATTGGAACTTACTTGGTCCACACAGTTGTTGATTTCGTTGATTGTAGCTCCTGCAATCGCCACTTGAAGATCGTGGGAAACATGGCCTAAAATGCACTATGTGGGTGAAAAACGCAAATGGTATGGTAAATTGTTTTATTTTTACTATTAGTAGAAATGTTTTACCCACTTTCTATAGTTCTTTTCTATTTTTTGACCTTATGGACTAATAACACAATGGAAAGACTTAGTTTTTTGTAGTTTTGTCCAGGATTTTAATGGTTTCCAACGTCGTACCGCTCGTTCATGCCTTTGACAGGTATATTATTTCATTGTCATATATGATAGGTTCTCACTCTGTTTTTCATTCTTGCATCATCCTATGACCATGATCCATACACCCTAGGTACAAACCTATTTCTTAGTGACACATAACCTTCTCACTACTACTAGAGGTGTGGTTATTAAGTGGTAGAGACTTACCAAACATGGGTGCCCTAGGTAGAACCTTTGTGTCATTTGGTGCCCATGCAGAAGTTATTCCATAGGAATAGGATTTCCTTGTAGTCCCAATATGACTTTGCGTTCAAAAACAATTTTCTTACTCACAAGCATTCTGACCATTACCTATGGGACTCCCCCCAAGTCTTGGTTAAGCTCTTTTTCGACTCCCAAAAAAATAAAACATTATCGAGTGAACTCGTCTCTTTCATACTCGTTAAATGGTTTTGAAAGGGCATATATTTGGTATAAGTTTAACCCTTTTCCATACCAAGTAGACTACTTACAAAAAATGAATACTCTAGTCACCATTGGGTAGAAGAGTTCTCCCAGGTATTGTTTTATACTTTTTCGGGACTAGGGGACTAAATCTACAAAAAATGACATATTTTGGAGTTAAGTTGTAATTGAATTCCATCACCCTGCTTGCATTATTGAGCTTATTTCTAGTTACCGATTTCTCGTTATAAGCCTCTTACCTCTGCAATTTGCATCACTATCCAAGAAGTGTCTTTCATATATCCTTTTCATCTTGACACCATGTACCCTTAGAGGAAACATCCCCCCGAGTGTCCATGCTCCGCATGCACTTCCTTGCATTGAGAATAGATACGTTCCACTGCTTGGAAATAGTTTCTTACTCGTGACACGTGTTTCCTCTCCTGTATCATAGCATTTATTTGCCTATGAAAAACCAAAAAAATATGGGCGGGAAAATATATCGACAACAGTCGTGTCACCTTTGAACAGAGCACAAACTTTTGAGTCCATTTTCATCCAAAATTTGGGTTTTGCATGACCTTAGGAAGATGAGCTCATTACTTAGAGTTTACTCCTCCGACTAGTTATTCTTCTAGTCCTTATGGAGAATTTGTTGATGCCTCCTACATCACAAATTTTTATCAATGATCATTATCAAGTCTATGTTGCCTGAGTTATCCATATGTCTCATGCTCTTGTTCAAAGGAAGTCTATAAGCCTGTGTCATCCATTTCTCATAACTCTTGACTTTGCATGTCAGCCATATCCTCAGTGTATCTCATATTCACATGAAGTTGTTGTCCTACCTTTCACCCTGGGCATATTTTCATCATGGGTAGGTAACCTTGAACCCAACAGGTGAAATTTCCTCATTGGTCGTTGACTAGGGGGTTTCAATTATGTTCGATGACAATAAATCTATTCACACATTGGGATTCGTGCAGTGTCTTGGATTCCCTTAGCCTTATTGGTAGTTTCCTCTCCTTTGTCGGTCATTTTCCTTATTAGTTGTTATCTAGAGGGTCCCTTTCGTGCACTAATTGCATCTGGTGAATGTGAGGGACGCACATGGTCATTGGTTCATGAACATCCTATTTGTCTGAGATCCTCCTAATGATCAAGATATTGCTTTGTACCTTGTGTTGGATGATGAGAGATTCCTTAATTCTCTCCTTTCAATGAGTCTCCTTCCATCGACTTCAACTCACCTGTTCTAGAAATGAGACCTAGAGTCCTATGAGTACCTAGAGGCTTGCAGTCATCAATGACAAGTTCTCCTGCCATTAACATTTGGGAATACATCAATGTCTCCTGATTGATGGATTATTCAAGTGTTTGACCTCAACACCCTTATTCAAACTTGTAGAATGTACTCGGTGCCTTGATACCTACTTTCATTATCGGTGGGTTGTCTCGTATTTGTGAACGATATACCTTAATGATCAGTAATCAAACGAAGTCTCATTTTTTATCCTCTATTCACATGATGTATACTTGTACCTTCAGTGGATAGTGTAGAAGACCTCCAACTTATAGTAGAAACATTCCTTATCTGTTGTTGTCTTTCATTGGACCCGTACCTATATGACTTCAATGATCATGAGAGATCATATTGTACTCCATTGCATACAAATATCTTCAGTTTATTTTGAGACTGGATTCCACTATGTTTTGTTTGTGACTATGAAATCCTATAGCATATGTCCATTTTGTATTGCCTATTCATGGCCATGAAAAACTATTTGATATATTTCCACATGGATTTGTAGTGTAATTCAGATTGGAAACCATGTGTACAAATTCATTATGGATTATAATATTCTTATGAGAAACTAATACTTCCAGTTGAGTCTTCATTACTCCACTTCTGGGAATTAAAATGTATTTTGACCATCGCAGATAGTCCTCTGAACTCACACATTAGGGGGAATCTGTTACAAAATTGTTTTCCTCACTCCATGAAACTTGCTTGGATGGCATTCCATTTCCCTTTGCAGACTTGAAGTCCCCTTTTTTATTCATTCCAGAGCAAAAAATGTACATTTTTACACATATATGCGCCCTATAATTTATACAACAAGCGTATACATAGGTTTCTCCACTATAGCTCACATACATCGGGTTTGGTGCCCAAAAATTAAAAATTATGTCGGGTTTCCATGCCATGTCACAAGATCCATGATCCTTGACCTTCCATATACTGGAAACGCTCTGAATTGACCCTTCAGTTCAATTTGGAGGCTATAAATTGAGCCATATCCAAGCCTTAAAGAAAATTTGGCAATTCAACTTTGAGAGAAAAGACACTCTCGAGAAATTTCACGTCATATTGAGTCTGCATCCCTTTGTCCTTGAAAGTCTAAACTTCTTGTGTTCAGCCCCTAAGCTCTTCCTGCTTTGTGTTGGAGAACCTCATTGACTCCTATATATGAGCTTGCCTTTTTGGAGGATTGAAGTGGTGGAGGCCCAGCTAGAGGTACTTAGTTTCTCGATTCCGATATGTGTTGTTACAGAAGTTTGCCACCTATGTACTTCTGCTGATTATTTGAATATAAATACTCTTTTCTCGTCCAATTGATATCTTGCAAATATTTGAATTACTATTCCATGGGCGTATTTGTCATGTATGTTAATGGATTATGCTAATTTATATGTTGATATTATATATTATCACCACATGCTTAGGTATATTGGTTGTTGAGGACAAGTTGTAGGTATAAAGATTTGGGTCGCGTGCTCAACGGTGGTCTTCTTAGAATGTTCGAATGAGGTAGGCTCTTAGCCTTGCCTTGTTAGCATTTAATTTATATAGAATACTTGGGATTAGAGTTTATTTATGGCTTTCATTCCATATGTTGTGGTTTACCCCCTAGCCATAGAGATATTTTCCTCGTAACAGAATTGGAAACTCCACTGGGGATATCTCCTTTTTTGGGATTTTGAGTGTTTTCCTCCTTGATTTGTTCTCTATTTTCCTGAGTTGCCTTGTCGCATGTTGCTTGACAGCATGTTTTTTCCTTGCATCTGAGTTTCTTGGCTTAACCCTTTCTCTGGTAGTGTTTTTTTTGGTATACACATTTTTTCCCTTGACAGACATGTACATACA
>JZKD02S1103671.1:0-13048 GCA_000966675.3 Picea glauca
TTCGTCTTTCAAGCATTTGATTTCTCCAAAAACAGGTGATAAATAAATAATCTGCCTTGCTGAAAATTCAAAAGGAAAATAAGGTATGAGTTCCTACTCTTCTTATAGTTCAAGTAAAATTTAAAAATTCTTTTTGAAATGAATGTGAAGGAAGTTCTCTCATGATGATAGTATCACCTGACCTAAAAATCAGAGATGTATAAAATTATAACTTGAAATGTCATGCTGATAAATTCTAAAGACATATTTGAAATAAAAATAAAAATAATAATAAATAAACTCGAAATGAATTTGAATTTAAGAAACAAACTTGTGTGGGATTAGGACATTCTGTTTCAGATCCTATTTATCCTTGATTTGATTATTTTCACCTCTCTCGGGTTCTTTCCATTTCATATTTTCTTTCTTCTTTCTCATCCTTTTAATATTCATGGAAATAAAGAGACTTACCTCGACTCCGAAAAATTAAAAACATATTTTCAAAACAAGATTAGGAAAAAATCTTTACATTCCTTTTATATTAATTGAGAAAGTATGTATAGGCTAATCCTGATGATTTTAGCTCTTATATCAGTTTTAAAATAGACAAATTCGCTCAAGGTTTATCCTAAAAAGATTAAAATTCCCAAAAAAATTCTCCTATAGGCGAAGGTGTATTGAAAATTGGAAGAAATTTGGTTCCATAGTATTCTTAAAATTGTTGACAGACCTTTTTTCAGTCTAAAGATTTTAAACAAATATCATCCCTTGTAAATTACATACAAATTGATTGTCCCCACTTCAAAATGTTAAAATACAAGACATATGGTGAAAGGAAATTCATAATTCAATTTCCCCCATCTTGTTCAAAAGAGATGATGAAAAGAAATTCATATATTAATTTCCCTCATCTCAATGAAATGCAAAATTGTTAATAGAAGTGGTGAAAGGAAATTCAATGGGAGAAGTAGATAACTTCATTGGGGTATTGAACAAGCTCGCTGACAGTGAATCAATATCTATGATATTTGTAAGGTTGTCATACATATCTATATATCATACTTTGTTACATAGCTTTCTTTCCAGTAATATTTACATCATGAACCAAATAGGGATTCCCTAATAAATATGTTACATCTGCTTAACCTTCAAGCGAACAAAGTCGGTCAAAGCCTGATATTTTAGTTAAAATTATTTTTATTATCTTAAATAATTCCAAAATCAATTTTAAGAAAAGGAAATTTTTAGTAGCCTAACTTGAGATCAATCATTAAGTATGTTTTAAAGATTTTGGGATTTGGATAAGTTCATTTTTCTATGTATGATTAATTCTTAAATAAATCTAGAAAATGTTTTTCAAAAAGAAATAATGACTCCATTTACCCAATAAAGGAACATGGTATATTGTTATTTCGTGCCTCACATGGAGCCACAGTTCCCAGATGGAGCCTATGTTAGAACACTTATTATTTTGAACTTCTATTCTTTTTTCTTTTACGTTTTAGAAATAAAATTTTATAAAAAAAAGAACAAAACTTAGGAAATTACCTTTTAATTTTAAAATAAATTCTTTGGTCATTATATATAAATAATGCACTTACAATAACGCTCATCGGTGAGTTATACTATTTGATCAAATGGTTATGGTGATCTCTGAAATACAAAAGTTGCCTGGATTTTAAAGATAATCTTTAACGACCGCTTCAGAGCTTCACACTTCGGGTGTGCCAATAAATCTAAACAACAAAAACCCCGAAGTCCTGAAATCCCAAAGACAGTTCCTCGCAATAATTTCTAAAGGACTTACGGATGAGTCATAAGACACACATCATTTTAAAATCTTTTCTTAGGCAGACACGTGGCACTTATTTTTAATATTTTTGTCAGATGATTCACACAATTTCAAGTGACACGTCTCACCTCTCCTTTCTCGACATGTCATCAAGAATGAAGTCATCTCTGCCATGCCACTCTGGGAGATTTCCCTTCAGGATTTTAAATAAAGATTGAGTTCACAAACCGTTGAAGTATCAAAGCGTCGAAGTAATGGATATTACTAAAAAATAAAAATTGTTTCAAAGAGTTAATAAAACAATTATCATATTTAATTAATCATGATTAGGTATTAATTAATGACTTCGCGAATTAGGCCTTAGAGGTATTTTTATCATCTTTCATCCAAAACCTCTGAATATCGAACTTCTGAATTACTTAAGGATAACAAGATTCCCTTTAAAACGTGATTAATTAAAACATAAAAACAATTACTTAGAGATTAGCTTTTCCGTAAATTCGACCTTCGAGAAATTTCGACCCTGTCATAATCAAAACTTGCAAATGCCGAACCGTCAAAGTATTAATGACATGTATGATTGACTAAGGTTAATGATTTCAAAAAAGATTGTGAATCACTAGGTAATAAATTCGATTGATTTTTTAATAAATTCTTCATTAGTAGATCTATAAAAAGATCGATAGACTTTATGAATAAAACACTTTGAATTTAAAAATCATTTTAGCATTTGCAATTAGCATTTTTTCATTCAGCGAAGATCTTACAGACTTCTCTTGTTACAGGTAGGATAATTTTATTTCCTTAAGGATTATGGCACCACGAAAATCTCCAGAAAGAACAAGGAAAATATTTGGTCGGCCATCCAACAGATGAACCAGATTGATTTACTCAAAATCAATGAATTGTTGGTGAATCCAAGTTTATAGTATCAGACCACAGTCCAATAAGTAAACAAGATTCAAGAGAAGCTACCACAGGTACAAAGGAAGATGTTTTCCTTTGAATTGAATGAGAATATTGAGCCTTCAAGATTCGTGGTAGAATTTATGGACATGTGCACTCAATTCAATGAATAGAGGAAAGAGAGTGAAGCTAGGAGAAAATGAAGGAACATATACAGTGCCAACACATCAAAACAAAACTCAACAATATCTTCACTCTGTTATTCCATTCGAATTGTGTTCTATTTTTAGAACAGATATTGTGGAAAGTCCAACTACTTTTAGTTGAGACCATTTTGTATAAACAGATGGATTTTATATCTATTCATGGTTNTTCGTCTTTCAAGCATTTGATTTCTCCAAAAACAGGTGATAAATAAATAATCTGCCTTGCTGAAAATTCAAAAGGAAAATAAGGTATGAGTTCCTACTCTTCTTATAGTTCAAGTAAAATTTAAAAATTCTTTTTGAAATGAATGTGAAGGAAGTTCTCTCATGATGATAGTATCACCTGACCTAAAAATCAGAGATGTATAAAATTATAACTTGAAATGTCATGCTGATAAATTCTAAAGACATATTTGAAATAAAAATAAAAATAATAATAAATAAACTCGAAATGAATTTGAATTTAAGAAACAAACTTGTGTGGGATTAGGACATTCTGTTTCAGATCCTATTTATCCTTGATTTGATTATTTTCACCTCTCTCGGGTTCTTTCCATTTCATATTTTCTTTCTTCTTTCTCATCCTTTTAATATTCATGGAAATAAAGAGACTTACCTCGACTCCGAAAAATTAAAAACATATTTTCAAAACAAGATTAGGAAAAAATCTTTACATTCCTTTTATATTAATTGAGAAAGTATGTATAGGCTAATCCTGATGATTTTAGCTCTTATATCAGTTTTAAAATAGACAAATTCGCTCAAGGTTTATCCTAAAAAGATTAAAATTCCCAAAAAAATTCTCCTATAGGCGAAGGTGTATTGAAAATTGGAAGAAATTTGGTTCCATAGTATTCTTAAAATTGTTGACAGACCTTTTTTCAGTCTAAAGATTTTAAACAAATATCATCCCTTGTAAATTACATACAAATTGATTGTCCCCACTTCAAAATGTTAAAATACAAGACATATGGTGAAAGGAAATTCATAATTCAATTTCCCCCATCTTGTTCAAAAGAGATGATGAAAAGAAATTCATATATTAATTTCCCTCATCTCAATGAAATGCAAAATTGTTAATAGAAGTGGTGAAAGGAAATTCAATGGGAGAAGTAGATAACTTCATTGGGGTATTGAACAAGCTCGCTGACAGTGAATCAATATCTATGATATTTGTAAGGTTGTCATACATATCTATATATCATACTTTGTTACATAGCTTTCTTTCCAGTAATATTTACATCATGAACCAAATAGGGATTCCCTAATAAATATGTTACATCTGCTTAACCTTCAAGCGAACAAAGTCGGTCAAAGCCTGATATTTTAGTTAAAATTATTTTTATTATCTTAAATAATTCCAAAATCAATTTTAAGAAAAGGAAATTTTTAGTAGCCTAACTTGAGATCAATCATTAAGTATGTTTTAAAGATTTTGGGATTTGGATAAGTTCATTTTTCTATGTATGATTAATTCTTAAATAAATCTAATAAATGTTTTTCAAAAAGAAATAATGACTCCATTTACCCAATAAAGGAACTTGGTATATTTTTATTTCGTGCCTCACATGGAGCCACAGTCCCCAGATGGAGCCTATGTAGAACATTTATTATTTTGAACTTCTATTCTTTTTGCTTTTACGTTTTAGAAATAAAATTTTATAAAAAAGAAAAAAACTTAGGAAATTACCTTTTAATTTTAAAATAAATTATTTGGTCGTTATATATAAATAATGCACTTACAATAACGCTCATCGGTGAGTTATACTATTTGAGCAAATGGTTATGGTGATCTTTGAAATACAAAAGCTGCTTGGATTTTAAAGATAATCTTTAACGACCGCTTCAGAGCTTCACACTTCGGGTGTGCCAATAAATCTAAACAACAAAAACCCCAAAGTCCTAAAATCCCAAAGATAGTTCCTCACAATAATTTCTAAAGGACTTACGGACGAGTCATAAGACACACGTCATTTTAAAATCTTTTCTTAGGCAGACACGTGGCACTTATTTTTAATATTTTTGTCGGATGATTCACACGATTTCAAGTGACACGTCTCACCTCTCCTTTCTCGACATGTCATCAATAATGAAGTCATCTCTGCCACGCCACTCTGGGAGATTTCCCTTCAGGATTTTAAATAAAGATTGAGTTCACAAACCGTTGAAGTATCAAAGCATCGACGTAATGGATATTACTAAAAGATAAAAAGTGTTTCAAAGAGTTAATAAAACAATTATCATATTTAATTAATCATGATTAGGTATTAATTAATGACTTTGCGAATTAGGCCTTCGAGGGATTTTTATCATCTTTCATCCAAAACCTCCGAATATCGAACTTCTGAATTACTTAAGGATAACAAGATTCCCTTTAAAACGTGATTAATTAAAACATAAAAACAATTACTTAGAGATTAGCTTTTTTGTGAATTCGGCCTTCGAGAAATTTCGACCCTGTCATAATCAAAACTTGCAAATGCCGAACCGTCAAAGTATTAATGACATTTATGATTGACTAAGGTTAATGATTTCAAAAAAGATTGTGAATCACTAGGTAATAAATTCGATTGATTTTTTAATAAATTCTTCATTAGTAGATCTATAAAAAGATCGATAGACTTTATGAATAAAACACTTTGAATTTAAAAATCATTTTAGCATTTGCAATTAGCATTTTTTCATTCAGCGAAGATCTTACAGACTTCTCTTGTTACAGGTAGGATAATTTTATTTCCTTAAGGATTATGGCACCACGAAAATCTCCAGAAAGAACAAGGAAAATATTTGGTCGGCCATCCAACAGATGAACCAGATTGATTTACTCAAAATCAATGAATTGTTGGTGAATCCAAGTTTATAGTATCAGACCACAGTCCAATAAGTAAACAAGATTCAAGAGAAGCTACCACAGGTACAAAGGAAGATGTTTTCCTTTGAATTGAATGAGAATATTGAGCCTTCAAGATTCGTGGTAGAATTTATGGACATGTGCACTCAATTCAATGAATAGAGGAAAGAGAGTGAAGCTAGGAGAAAATGAAGGAACATATACAGTGCCAACACATCAAAACAAAACTCAACAATATCTTCACTCTGTTATTCCATTCGAATTGTGTTCTATTTTTAGAACAGATATTGTGGAAAGTCCAACTACTTTTAGTTGAGACCATTTTGTATAAACAGATGGATTTTATATCTATTCATGGTTTCTTCTATCCTAATGTAAAAGATAAAACTTTTTGAATACCAATACAAGTGCAGAAAGAGATTCTAAGTTTCGTTCCATTTGAGTTATGTTCTTCCTTTGTGTTTCCATCTCTATGAATTTATTTCTGTAGTTCTTGAAGAGTGAATGATTACAATTTAGTAATACGTATATTGTGATCATAATATATCATAAGTTCATTCAGTAACATATTTTACTCTATTATTATTGTGAGTGAAAACAAGACATGTGACCTGTCTGAATTACTGCATTATTTATCTCCTTTCAAGGGTGCATCTTCTACTTTTCTTCTACCACAAACAAGGTGAGACTTATCTATAATTGATACTTGGATTTGTTTTAACAATTTTGTAAATCATTTCTACATCATTTGACATTATAATTGCGACTCAGATAACAAGATACAACCTTTGTACTGTCTTATCATAAATTTCATTTAAATATTATTTCTCAAAAATATGAAGGTAGAAAAA
This sequence comes from Picea glauca, assembly GCA_000966675.3. NCBI lineage: Eukaryota > Viridiplantae > Streptophyta > Pinopsida > Pinales > Pinaceae > Picea > Picea glauca. The sequence goes on from JZKD02S1103671.1 coordinate 6,586, forward strand.
AACACTTATAAAAAAATTTCATTTAAAATATTTGATGCCTGACATTATTCTTTGAGCCTTAGAATAAATCTCAAGAACAACACTCCAGATATTTTGATATAGCTAATTTATCGATTGGCTTTAATTAGTTATTAACATGATATATTTCTGTGAAAGTTCCTCCTTCAGATTAAACGTTCTATTTTTGTCTTTTCTTTTATTAGATGAGTCTGATAAAATGAGGTGTGCTGGTATAAACCAACTGATAGAGGGGATTATTAACTACTGAAGAAGGTTTAGCCTAGGATAACCCTCATTCTCAAGCATGCACAAAAAGATATTCACACCTATTACAAGTCTAGTAATAATACATTAACTTGTTGGTATTTCAACAATGATTGAGATACAATTATTGAAATAAAATAGGCATTCAATAAGATGATTGCAATAAAAATAGTTTCCTTAGCTCTGCCATCAATCAAACATTAATACAATGATTTAATTTTCATCATTAAGAACAAAAGAAATTCTACAATATTGACACAGATATCTTATCAATAGATTCAAAAGCTCTTACTCGTTACAACATCAATCTCTGAAATAAAAGTTGGAAGTAATTCCTCCTCAGTCCAATCACATAACGCCTTTGATGATTTTTTTATTTTTTTTGTCTCTGGTCCTAAGAAAAACTTCTCAATTAAGGTTGTTCAGAAATAGCTCTTTACGTCTTTTTCCAAAAACCATTGACCTTTTCTAAAAGGTCAATCCCCTTATTTATAAATAATCACTAAATAAAAATAGTTGCTACAAGTTTGTGTTAAGTAACTCAAAATATTTTCACGTGGCGTTTGATCTCTTTGTTCTTTGGAAATCATCTCGTGGTTCTACTGGAGTGGATGACTCTTCTCATATTCTGACCACTTGATGAAGAGATCCTTGCATGTGTTAGCATATGAGAATCTGTGCTAGTCCATCGGGGATGAAATTATTTCCTTCACTTCTACTACCTGTTCTCTGTATTTGATGATTTTAGCACTCAAACACTGCAGAATTGCACAAGCCTTGATCGAATGTTCCATAAAATGTTGTATTTAACTTGGTCTCATGCTTTCTGCAAGTACTTTCTTTCCCAAAAAAATACCTTCTTACGTTGATGCTTTCCACAAATTAGATACAAAGGCCGCTTGTATTTAAGTAAACAATCAAATATTAAATCCACGGTACTTTCTAAGCTTCATGCTACACCCACAGTAGGGCACACCAAGTTCACCAAAACCTATGACAGGGTCAAACATTCATTTTTCTGGGATAGTTCAAAATAGGACATTCGTAATTTTGTCGTTGAATATGATGTATGTCAATGGAACAAGGGAGAAACAGTCAAATCTCCAGGCACACTACAACCTCTTTCGATTCCACCTGCTATTTGGAAGGATATCTCTATGGATTTTATTACCGAATTACCCAAATCAGGAAATAAATCAGTCATCATGGTGGTTGTTGATCGCCTTTCCAAGTATGCTCATTTTTGTGCCCTTCAACACTCGTTTACAACATCCATGGTGGCTCAAATTTTCATGGATCAGGTCTTCAAGTTTCATAGCATGCCGCACTCTATCGTTTATGATCGCGACCCAACTTTCACAAGAATTTTTTGGCAAGAACTGTTCAAGATGCAAGGCACCAAATTGCATCTCAACACATCCTATCATCCTGAGATCGATGGCCAAACAAAAGTTGTCAACAAGTGCTTGGAAACATATTTGAGGTGTTTTGCCTCGGAAAAGAAAAATCAGTGGGCTCAATGGTTACCCCTAGATGAATGGTGGTACAACACTGCATACCATACAGCTACACGCATGACTCCTTTTGAATTAGTATATGGATAGAAGCCACCTTCAATTATCTCATACTTACTAAGTGCCTCGAAGGTCTAGGTGATTGACCTAACACTTACAGCTCGAGAGGCTATTCTCCGTACACTCAAAGAGAATTTGGTCATGGCACAGAGTTGCATGAAGCAACAAGGAGATCAAGGTCACTCTGAACATCAATTTGCGAAAGGGGATCAGGTGTTTCTTTGATTGCAACCTTACAATCAAACTTCCCTCAAGGCCGAGCATTGTCAGAAGCTAGTGCCCAAATTTTATGGTCCTTATACCATTCTCAAGCATGTGGGACAAGTAGCCTATCAATTATCTTTTCCCAGCCATTCAAAGCTACATCCTGTTTTTCATGTTTCATGCTTAAAGAAGGCAATTGGAGCTAAGTGCCAAATTCAAACCAACCTGCCAGATTTAGCTAAAGAATGATCCATTTGGCTACAACCAGAAGCAGTTTTGGACCAGCATGAGCATCGCCTATGTCAGAGAACCATCAAGGAAGTGTTATTCTAGTGGAAAGATACAACTCCAGCAGATGCCACTTGGGAACGAGCTACCATTCTGCAATAATTTCCTCATCTCAAGCCTTGAGGACAAGGCTATTTTTAAGGGGGCAGACATGTTAGGGTCCTAACCCTCACATAGGTAGAAAAATACATTCGGATGTAATAAAGGTCAATATTAATAACGCCTTTCAATAAAATAGAAAAAGGTGGGTGTAAGAAGACCTAATAGAAGCTTTCGCTTCTAGAAGGATCTTCCTCTAGATGCTTCTTTTTAGTATAAATAGGAGTCGAGGGTATGCGAACCCCAACTTGGACATTATTATAATAGAGATTTTCTCAACTGGAGGTTGCCCCCTCGAAGAGGCCTGTGAACATTGCTTTCAGATTCAAAGTGTTATTTATGTTATTATTCTCTTATCATTTCAATGCTATTGTGGTGAATGTTCTGGTTATATTGTTGTTATTCTGCCATTTCTAGCATTTTATTTCTGTTCTGCATACATTTTATATCTGGTATATTACAGTGTACATGGGGTTGTATACACGACCAGATAATTTTTCACTCGTGTGCGCCCTAGTTTCTATCTAACAACCCTCAATACTCAAGAAATGGCCACTAAAATTGGAATTTGAACCATTGAAATTGAAGAGGGTAGAATGGGCACTTACTTGGTCTAGACGGTTTTCGATTTTGTTGACTATAGATCCTGTAATCGTCACTTGAAGATCATGGGGAAAATGGCCTAAAATGCACTATCTGGGTGAAAAAACTCAAATGGTATGGTAAAAGGTCTTATTTTTACTATTAGTAGAAATTTTTTAACCACTTTCTATAGTTCTTCTCTATTTTTAACCGTATGGAATAATTGCACAGTGGAAACACTTGGTTTTAGTGGTTTTGCACAGGGTTTTTTTATGGATTTCTAGAGTCATATGGCATGTTCGTTCCTTCGGAAGGTATATTCTTTCACTAGAATATATGATAGGTTTTCACTTCTCTTTTCATTCTTGCATCGTCTTATGACCGTGACACATACACCCTAGGTATGAACCGATTTCTTAGTGACACAAAACCTTCTCACTACTACTAGAAGTGTCTTTATTAAATGATAGAGACTTACCAAACTTAGGTACCCTAGTTAGAGCCTTTTTGTCATTTGGTGCCCATGCAAAAGTTATTCCATAGGACCAGGAGTTTCGTATAGTCCCAATATGAATTTTCATTCGAACCCCATTTTCTTACTCATGACCATTATGACTATTACCTATGGGACTCCCCGAGTCTTGGTTAATCTCTTTTCCGACTCTCAAAAAAATGAAAAGACCACCGAGTGAACTTGTCTCTTTCACACTCGTTAAATTGTTTTGAAAGGACGTCTACTTGGTCAGCAAGTTCTTAAAGTTTCACCATGAAACTTTATCCCCAGAAGGAACCAATTTTAGTCCTTAACCTTGTTTTTAACGGATTGGATATCCTTAATCCTTGTTCTACCCTTTTTTCAAGATTTTTATTAAACTTTGTTTCTTCCCTTTCTTGGCTTGAAAGCATGTTTTCATTCTTTTATGCACATTTTAAATGTTTTTAAGTATTTAAAAGTTAGGATATGATATAAAAGGATTTCTATCACATCACTTTCCCTTTTCCTCGTTTGAATTTTCAAATTTGTCAAAGTGGAAAGGGTGCTACAAGAATAGCGTTATTCTTGCAACGCTAGGAGTAATTATAGTTCTTCATGCACCACATTCCCGAGATCGTGTTTTAACACCCGAAATCATTGCCAGAGGATCTACATATATGTGTATGATCTATATCAAGTCGTAATTCTCATGATGACAACTAACTCGAAGGATCAGGTTGTACTCGCCACCTTGATATCAAATCACAATGCCCTATTATTATTCTCTATGTATGAAGTCATAATCCGCCTATTTTTAGTATGTATATTACTCCATTCATGCTCTGCAGGTGAACGGATAACTCTCAAAATTCAACAGTCCTCGAAAGTTGGTGATTGAACCCTTGACATTCTCAGAAACTTTCCATAGAATTGTATCAATTTCATGGCACCAAAAAAGAGCGGGAAGATAACCATGTTGTAACCAGAATGGACATAATTACTTGAAGCTTTTCCTTAGATGGAACATAAGTTTAAATATGCAGGATGGTTCGACTTATTCTCGACATTTCAGGGTCATTATGAGAAGATTTCCATGATCTTTGCACAGAATTTCGATGGTTTTGAAACTATGGTGGGTAAACTCCTCATGCACATGACAAAGCATTCTATAGCACAAGCGTGCATGTTACTAGTATATGGGGAGAGATGGTGGAAGAAATAAAATTTAGTAATGGAGTTTATTAATCAGTTTTTTTATTCTAGAAAAGAAAAACCCCAATCGGATCCAAGGCATCCCACATAGTTGGGTGAGAAAATAATGGCACACTTCCTTGTTGATCATTCACAAGTACATTACCTACGAAGGTCAGTTTTATCTAGTTCACCTTTATCATATTATATTATTAATCCATGTGAATGGTGACTATCCTTTTAATCTTCCTTATTTCTTAATGAAAATCCTATCTAAGACGTCTAAGAGGATGCATACACACCCTTCAACAACAAAGAGTAGTATTTTTCATCAAGGTTTGATTAAAACATTGACAATTGTTTCTTTAAGTGAAGTTCAAAGGTCTTGGGACTGGTTAATTCAGTCATTAAAACCTAAACAACAAGAACCTAAGTCCAAAACTGTTGAGGAAAAGAAATCTAGAAAAGGTAAAAAATCCTCTCAAGCCACTAATGTTTTGGTGAAAGAAAGCTCCCCTGCAGCTAGGATAACTCATGATAGTAAGTGAAGGTTACAGACACAACAAGCAATTGAATATTTCCCCATAGGTAAACCTAACAAGAAGATCACTCCAGGTCGAGGAAAAAAAATTAAAATTGATCCATACATGGAAGAGGAACATGATTAACCTGAAGAATATACTACAAGCCTAGTCCAAAGTCCAATCAAACAGAAGAAATGGTCGATTGGAAAAAGGGTTGCAAAGGGTAAGAAAAAGAGCAAGAAGAAGGAGCATGTATCTGAATACCCTAAAAGAAATTCTACCAGGGCTGCAAACAAATTTAGGTTGAATTCAAAGGCTATGTTTCATCCTTCTATTAAGAAGGAAAACCTTATTATCATCGAAGACAATTCAAATGACACTATGAAAGAGGTTAAAAAATAGACCTTGACATCTTCTTCACATAGGTTAGAGGACGAATCTGAAGAAAAGAGGAAAAAAAGTGAAAAAGGAAAACAAATTGCACAGTGTTCAAGGAGACCTGTAACTAGGGAAACCACAAGATCAGTTTCAGTCACTGAATCTGCACTCAAAGGCACATATGATGATGAGAAAAATGATTCCTTTCTATAAATAAACCAGCTACAGGATGTTCTAGAAATCAGAAAATTAGAAAGCACTAAAGAAGAGGATCTTAGCACTGGGTTGTCTCCATAGATTTGAACCTACCTTCCCCAATAGAATAACATCCAAATTTCATGGTGGAAGCAAGGAAAGAGAAAGACAGGGTAAAAGCGTTGCAGGGTATTATCAGGAAGTTGAGGAAAGAAAAGTCCTTTATAGAGCAATGGAATGCAAAACAACAGGAAAAGATACAAGAATTTAAAAGGAAGAGGAAAGATAAAATGACCCTTCTAAAGGAGGTAAGAGAATCAAATATAATATTGTATTGGACCAATGTGGTGTTGACAACTAAGCTAAAATAGAGGGACCCCAGAGCTTCTGCAGTTATCATACAATGAAATCCCAAGGAAATTCTGTCATATTTTTTGATTGCTCGAGGCTATTACCAAGATAGTGAAGATGAGCATTTTTGTTATTAGTTCTTCATTCAAATGGAACTTTTTGTATTTCAAATGAACCACCTCAACAATGGAGTATTCCTCTTTTTGTGGTATTTGTAAAGATTCATCAAACTGTTATCTAATCTATTTTCAGATTAGTTGTTAATAAGACTACATTATAGGCATTAGAAGTGCTTGTATGAGATTTTCTCTCCTAGGAAATAGTTAGTTGATATTATC
>JZKD02S1103682.1:0-13048 GCA_000966675.3 Picea glauca
GTATATGCATGTGCATTTTCCTTCATGTCCAAATACCTTTATCAATCTTGTGGTCCAAAACCCATGACTAGGGTTGACATCAATGACAACAATCAATCTTCCAACAACTAGGACACACAGGTTATTACCGTAGGTTCATTCAAAGATATGCCAACATTACTGCATGGCTGGAAAACCTTTTGAAAAAGGCTGAAACGTTCCAATGGAATCTCCAATGCAATAAATCATTTGAGACACTTAAGGAGAAACTCATTACCACACCGATTATGATATTCCCAAACTGGGAGAAAGAATTTCACATCCATGTAGATGCTTTCAGAATTGTCTTAGGAGCCATCCTAATGCAACCTGGAGATGGAGCTATGGATCACCCTATCTATTTTTCGAGTCGAAAAATGTCACAATCAGAATGCAACTACACAACAACAGAAAGGGAAGGCTTAGCAATGATTTATGCTTTACGGAAATTTAGACATTATCTGTTAGGATCTCACTTCAAATTCTTCACTGACCATTCCGCTCTGAAATACCTAGTTAATAAACCTATGTTGGAAGGGAGAATTTGTAGATGGTTGTTGTTATTTCAAGAATTTTCTTTTGAAGTCATCATCAAGCCGAGACAATGCAATGTCGGACTTGACCATCTATCCAGGCTATATTCAAGAGAAAGTGGCAGAGCAGTGGATGACCAGCTCCCAGATGAAGAATTGTTCAGGATTGAGGCCATACCAGAATACCTGGAGGAAATAGAAATCTTTCTCAATATAGGGGCTTTTCCTGAAACATATTCTGCAACCCAGAAGCGACATATGGTCATCAGAGCAGCAAAGTACCAGCTGATCGTCGGAAAATTGTATAAACTAGGACTAGACAGCATTCTCAAACAATGCGTCCTAGATCATGAAAGGAATTATATACTCTAGGAATTCCATAGTGGAATAGTAGGAGGCCACGTAAGAGGAATGACCACGGCACAAAAAATTCTACAGGCAGGACTTTGGTGGGACACACTATTCAAGGATGCAAAAGTATACGCCATATCATGTGATGTTTGTCAATGGGTGGGAAAGTCGTCCCACTGAGATGAACTACCACTGCAACCACTTAGAGCTCTACAGGCATTTGAGAAATGGGTAGTTGACTTCATTGGACCAATCAACCCCACAACCAAAAATTCAAAGGCTAGGTACACTATTACCGTGACTAACTACCTTACCCGTTGGGAAGAAGTAGCAATGATACAGGACTGTTCGACAGACACTGCTGCCAAGTTCATTTTTGAGAATATCATTACCCAGTTCGGATGTCCCAGGAACCTAACCAGCAATCAGGGAGCTCATTTCATTAGCAGCAATAGAAACACTTACAACAAAATTTATGATCCAACATCACAAGAGCAGTCCATACCACCCATAGGCCAACGGAATAGTCGAAGCCTTCAACAAAATCCTGGAAAGAAGAATAACAAAGGTTTGTTGCACAAACTGAGAGGAATGGGATGATAGAGTTCCAGTTGTCCTCTGGGCCTACAGGACAACTACAAAGAAACTCCACAGATATACACAATTTCAATTAGTCTATGGGAGGGAGGCAGTCATGCCTACCGAGTTCATCACTCCAAGCCTATATATTTCACAAGTCACATGTATGACAGAAGGGGAATCAGTAGCGCTGAGACTTGCAGAGCTACAAGAACTCGAGGAAACCAGATTTCTAGCATATTTCCATCATTTCATGGAAAAGGCAAGACAAAAATCTTGGCATGACCCACACATTAAGACCAAGGTATTTACACAAGGGGACAAAGTGTTACTCTATGGCAGTCGATACTAGAAGCATCCTGGAAAGTTGTGTATGCATTGGTTGGGACCCTTCATAGTTGCGGAGATCCGACCCTCGGGAACAATCTGAATCATGCAATTGGATAGTGTGCTATAACCGAGTTGGGTGAATAGTGCTCACCTAAAGCCATACATGTCTCAAACCTAAGAGAGAAGGACAGTCGCTCCAATTCAAAGGAGCTTGTACAATAGATAGATTTGAGCTTTGTTTTCTTTCTAAAATTTTGTAATTTCGGTTAATAAATTCCATATGCATAGTATTGTGCCATAACACATAGTTAATTTTCTTTTTCCAAGTGTTAGTTTATACAAAACTGACAACCCAACAGTACAAGACTTGACGCATAAGAGACTCCATTAATGGCAGTCATTAAATACGACGAGGACAACCTTTGTAGTTGGAGGGGCCATGAATCCAAATCCAATCTGAGTCATAGGCCACACAAACCCAGTCAAGTTACAACCTTTATTTCCATTCTAGTACCCCGTCTGATGCCAGTTAAGCCATAAAGCTGCATCATGCCAAGATGCCATCAAATTTCATGTCAGGACTCCCACCCATCAAACATAAAGGTCTTAAATTGGCCACATCCCTATTTCACTAAAATAAGTAAATACCAAGATCGCCAATAGGATTTACCTTGATTAAAATTGTCCCTTCAGACAACTCACACCTGTATTACATCTATACGGTCATGATGAGCAACAGTTACTGCTAAAACTTACCCATTAAGCCCAATATAACGCCCTCATAACTTAGCCGAGAATGTACTATTTATAAAAAGATCATAGCCATTCCCAAACTCAGCAGTGTGAACCTGTTAGGACCATTGTAAAAGTTTCATACATAACCCTAGTTCTTATCTGCCACAGAAGTGAGAATGTTGAGAGCCACAACAAGTCGAAGCACCATGACTAAATAAGTAGTACTAGATGATCCCACCAACCCCCGGGTTGATATTGTGGGCAATCTCAAAAGGAAGGTAGAGCAAGTTAAGCTCCTCGACCTTGACCTCATGGATTCAGCCTTCTTCCCACAGATGCACACAGACATCTTTTGGGATATAGTCCCATATGGAGTCGGAGGAATGCAAGTAGTACCAAAAGAAGACTTCATCAACTTATTTAACTCGACCATCATGAACCTGAGAGACTTACCAGTCTTTGGTACCACAGGCGAGATCGTGCGTTGCACGAAATTTCTGATAAGAAGGGTGCATGAAAGAAGTCTATGGTTGGATAAGTGATATCCAATCCATGCTGATGACATCCAGCAGCTTACTTGATTATCCTCCCAAGGATAGGATGTGCCAAATGGATTCCAGAGTCCTAGTAAGCATGGGAAAAATAAAGGCGAGCTCAGCCTATATGAGAAATTTAACACAAAGAGAGGAGGATGCATAGTAGTAATTGAACCAATATTGCCTGAGACAGACTGGAATGGCTGCTACATCATATCCAACAATATTATCAGGTCTTACTATAAGGGAGAATGCACTCTATGTGCGTTATCAATTGTTGACTTCTGTGCAAATGGAGCAGTGTTCAACTGGTGTAGTTTCCTATTGGAGGAACTACTAACAGCTTGTGAGGAAGCACAAGAGAAGGGAGGAACCTTCACCTATGGATACCTACTTGTGGCATTTGTAATGATAAAATGGAAGCCACCTATGGGCAGACCACCGACAATACCAGATAAGGGGTGCATGGCGAATATGTTTGAGCCATGGCAGTCCAAACAAGACTCGGAGAACACATAACTCAACAATGCAGCATTTTCCAAATGGTATAATGGTATGATAGACACAACACAGTGACTACGCATATTGTAGGATATGCTCAAGTCTAACATGAGGAATATCACCTTCAACATGAACCGACACAACACATTCATCTGGCCGAGACATGTCAGCAAGGAACATTTCCACACACGGATGCTTCCATTCTATTTGGATGAATAGGCCTTCGATATTGAAGTCATGTCATGGCTAGGAGTCAAACGTGGCTAGCGTAAATCAGGAATGCATTACATTTTTCCTTTGGAGATGCTAAAGAAGAAAGAAAATGAACCAGGAGAAGGACCGAGTTCAAGCCCCAAGCAAAAGAAGCTAGACGCTCTGGAACAAACAAACTTTGAGGGGGAAGGAGAGATACAGCAGCTAGAGAAGAGAAAAATGTTGGCATGTCGATAGCTACCAGACGATGTTGTGTTGTCAGGTGCACAGGTTAACCATATCTTGGGCGTTGTGCTTGGTACCAAACCATTGGTGAAGAGGCCCAAAACTGGGGTCTCGTTGAACAAACCCATGAACCCATATCCCCTTGCATCTGTTGCTCCCCAAACATGTGCCACCACTATCATTGATATTCAGGATGACCCGGAGCTAGAAACATTTCCATCCATAGTCATCACTAAGCAACACCCACCACTCCAACTACCAAACCTCATCACTGCTAGTCCACATCAGACCACGACCTCATAACCGATTCAACTCGACCCACTAGAGATAGTGGAGTGACGATCCCCACTAATAAGTAGATATTTACCCAAACCAAGATCAGAAATTTTTGGTCTCGACACCAAAGCCTCCGAGCCAAGCATGACACTAGATGATCTGAATCCAGACACCCAGGAATAGTAGCTTGAATCTTCAGAGCAAGAAGAAGATGCCCGAGCTAGAGATAAGTAGGAACCCGAGTGCAACTAGAAAACCAACTCACCGGCCAAGGGTGAGGGTGCCCAAGAAATCACAACACATACAGAAGGAGAATCGGAAGAACCACAAATACCAAATGCACAAAACAAACCAGAAATGACAACTGAGTAGGATACGATATTCATGCGAGCACAAATGGAGCAGGTTCTCTAGAGCCCTCAACAATGTGCAAAATTGATGCAACTCTGCATAGCTATAATAGAGGTTATGCCTCTTTTTTCAGCAGATCTAAGGTTAAGAATCGAACCAGCGCCACCAACAGAGGAAGAGGTAGAAACTCGCTCAAACCATTCAACGACCAGTGGACTCCCACTATAGAAGCGAGCACCCACCGAAGCACCTCCTTCATCTACTAACATGGTACACTGTCTAGCGCCACAATTATTTGGATTAATCAGGGCATCCATGGACCAGTTAGAGCAAAGACTCCAGGAGGCCGAGAGATCCGCCGAGATTGCAAGGAAGGAATAATGTGTGGCACACACATATAGAATGCAAGAAACACATGACAAACTCCAAGTCCACTACAAACTGGAAAAAGTGCAGGAAAAACTTGTTGAGTCTTGGCCAGAGATTCAGAAGGTTGTGCCTGAACTACCCAAGGCCAGTGACGTAATCGAGCCATAGAAACAGATTGAGTTGTTACAAGAAACATGGATGCACGTCGCCAATCACACTGACTAACTCCAAGTGAAGCTACAATAGGTCCAGCAGGAAACAAAACATCATCCTCAACAGATCCAAGAAACAATGTAGAAGATAATATTGCAAGGCAACAATGCCAGAGCAGCACTGCACCAACACACATCGGAATGCACCAAAATATTCAGAGAAGTTAGCAACTAGATGGGAATTATCTCTCAACAAAATTAGGTCTTAGAGGAGGTGTGCACAAATATCCAGGTACTGAATGAAGAAGTTGTGGTCACAATGGACCCCATGGAGCAGCAGAAGAAGTTCGACCAAATTCAGCAGGCCGACAACAAAATAAATACACTCTATGAGGCACAGTCCGTAGCTAAGAAAGAGTTGTGCGATTTTCGACCAGTAATTCAGACTGCCTATATGAAAATGCATCAGGTCAATGCAACAGCCAATTCTAAGTGGAACTCGTTGGTTGTGACCAAGCTAAAGGAATATAGCAAAGAGATGACCCAACAGTTTCTAGCAGAAGCAGCACTCCTCATCCGGAAATGGTAGGAAAAAGTTGAAATCTTTCAAGGATTAAAGCACATAGCATTAGATATGGTACTAGAATTGGGCCCTTCATTTGAGGAGATAAGGGAAGAAAGAGCACAAACAGGAGAGCGCAAAGAAGAAGAAAATAAGGACAAGGGAAAACAATAGATTCTCCTGGAGGATGTGAAAGAACCAAGATTTTTACTCGAGGATGAGTCAAGGATTGTGGTCGGAGCCTATTGGGCCCTTCATTTTGAGAAACAATTGTGCAAGTTTTGACTAAGAAAGAGTTGTGAAAACTCCATCAGAGGTCGGGAGAAAGGAAACAAAAAGTAGTTGTAGAAGCCAGCGAAGCAACAAACGGTTGCAACAGAACAAGAAAGCATGCAAACCGAGAAAAAAGACACAACCAAGGATGATTTTAAGGATGGAAATTTATTTTAAAATGTAGAAANGTGCACAGGTTAACCATATCTTGGGCGTTGTGCTTGGTACCAAACCATTGGTGAAGAGGCCCAAAACTGGGGTCTCGTTGAACAAACCCATGAACCCATATCCCCTTGCATCTGTCGCTCCCCAAACCTGTGCCACCACTATCATTGATATTCAGGATGACCCGAAGCTAGAAACATTTCCATCCACAGTCATCAATAAGCAACACCCACCACTCCAACTACCAAACCTCATCACTTCTAGTCCACATCAGACCACGAACTCATAACCGATTCAACTCGACCCACTAGAGATAGTGGAGTGACGATCCCCACTAATAAGTAGATATTTACCCAAACCAAGATCAAAAATTTTTGGTCTCGACACCAAAGCCTCTGAGCCAAGCATGACACTAGATGATCTGAATCCAGACACCCAGGAATAGTAGCTTGAATCTTCATAGAAAGAAGAAGATGCCTGAGCTAGAGATAAGTAGGAACCCGAGTGCAACTAGAAAACCACCTCACCGGCCAAGGGTGAGGGTGCCCAAGAAATCACAACACATACAGAAGGAGAATCGGAAGAACCACAAATACCAAATGCACAAAACAAACCAGAAACGACAACTGAGCAGGATACGACAGTCATGCAAGCACAAATGGAGCAGGTTCTCCAGAGCCCTCAACAATGTGCAAAATTGATGCAACTCTGCATAGCTAGAATAGAGGTTATGCCTCTTTTTCCAGCAGATCTAAGGTTAAGAATCGAACCAGCGCCACCAACAGAGGAAGAGGTAGAAACTCGCTCAAACCATTCAACGACCAGTGGACTCCCACTATAGAAGCGAGCACCCACCGAAGCACCTCCTTCATCTACTAACATGGTACACTGTCTAGCGCCACAATTATTTGGATTAATCAGGGCATCCATGGACCAGTTAGAGCAAAGACTCCAGGAGGCCGAGAGATCCGCCGAGATTGCAAGGAAGGAATAATGTGTGGCACACACATATAGAATGCAAGAAACACATGACAAACTCCAAGTCCACTACAAACTGGAAAAAGTGCAGGAAAAACTTGTTGAGTCTTGGCCAGAGATTCAGAAGGTTGTGCCTGAACTACCCAAGGCCAGTGACGTAATCGAGCCATAGAAACAGATTGAGTTGTTACAAGAAACATGGATGCACGTCGCCAATCACACTGACTAACTCCAAGTGAAGCTACAATAGGTCCAGCAGGAAACAAAACATCATCCTCAACAGATCCAAGAAACAATGTAGAAGATAATATTGCAAGGCAACAATGCCAGAGCAGCACTGCACCAACACACATCGGAATGCACCAAAATATTCAGAGAAGTTAGCAACTAGATGGGAATTATCTCTCAACAAAATTAGGTCTTAGAGGAGGTGTGCACAAATATCCAGGTACTGAATGAAGAAGTTGTGGTCACAATGGACCCCATGGAGCAGCAGAAGAAGTTCGACCAAATTCAGCAGGCCGACAACAAAATAAATACACTCTATGAGGCACAGTCCGTAGCTAAGAAAGAGTTGTGCGATTTTCGACCAGTAATTCAGACTGCCTATATGAAAATGCATCAGGTCAATGCAACAGCCAATTCTAAGTGGAACTCGTTGGTTGTGACCAAGCTAAAGGAATATAGCAAAGAGATGACCCAACAGTTTCTAGCAGAAGCAGCACTCCTCATCCGGAAATGGTAGGAAAAAGTTGAAATCTTTCAAGGATTAAAGCACATAGCATTAGATATGGTACTAGAATTGGGCCCTTCATTTGAGGAGATAAGGGAAGAAAGAGCACAAACAGGAGAGCGCAAAGAAGAAGAAAATAAGGACAAGGGAAAACAATAGATTCTCCTGGAGGATGTGAAAGAACCAAGATTTTTACTCGAGGATGAGTCAAGGATTGTGGTCGGAGCCTATTGGGCCCTTCATTTTGAGAAACAATTGTGCAAGTTTTGACTAAGAAAGAGTTGTGAAAACTCCATCAGAGGTCGGGAGAAAGGAAACAAAAAGTAGTTGTAGAAGCCAGCGAAGCAACAAACGGTTGCAACAGAACAAGAAAGCATGCAAACCGAGAAAAAAGACACAACCAAGGATGATTTTAAGGATGGAAATTTATTTTAAAATGTAGAAAACTTGGTGAATGTTACTAATCCTTCATATGTCAACTATAAATGTTTGTCGATTTGTTTGTAAAAATATTCAAATTTCTAAGGATTTTATACAGTTTGTATAAAATTTTAGTGATTTTTAAGGTAAAATAATTTTATCCTATAGAATTTGGGCGAAACATTTTTAGAATGGCGAATCTTGTTTTGGGAAAAACCATGGAAAATTAGCCCATGAGGGAAATTTATCCCCTAAAATCATCCTTGGACACAACTCATCTAGATATAGGACCGAACGCAATTGTAAAAGGGTTGTTGTTGTTATTGTTATTGTTGTTGTTCACCTATTCATTGCTTCGTCGCTCTGTAATTGGCTCATTAGTTCGTGAGTTAGTCAGTTGAGTCGAGTTGAGTCAGTTTGGTCAAAGCCACCCAGATTTTGGGATTAGTTGTTGATAATTGTTGTAGGACAGGAAAAGATACGTCTAAGTCTGTAATGGATTAGAACTAGCAACTAGAGGATTAGAGCTCTGTGACATGGGTCTAAGAGCCAAGAATCTGTACTAAGCCCTACTATGTAATTTTGAGTCTATAATCAGAGAAAGATCCTAAAGATAATATGAAGTAGGACCAAAATTCAAAATATTTTGTGTCTTTATGTGCTTACTTATGCATTACAGTATTTCCTTTATGTTTTATGAGTTCTATTTGATGGTTCGACGTTTGAATGTTTGTTCGCAATGTAAGTAGGCTAGATTCCTGCATTTATATGTTTTAGATTTGTTAATTTCTCTTGCGCAAGTACATGAATGAGTTCTGACTGCTCTATGGATCCTCTTTGGTCTTCTCCCTACCCTTCCCTATCTCTCAATCTCAGGGTGAGACTTCTTCTCTTTCAGAGGAGATGAAAATGCCAGCACTCTAGACTACACGGTACCTTTTTCCGGTAACCTAATAAGGACCCTGGTCTGATCAAATCTGCGCCAATAACATCCTTGGTGATTTCTTCAAACCATACAGGGACTTTTTCATCTTGCATACCAGCTCCTTCTTTCCCTTCACAACAAATCCTTCTAGCTTCTTCATATAGATTTCTTATTCCAGATCCCCATGAAGAATGTTGTCTTCACATCCATCTGTTCTATTTCAACATCAAATGCAGCAGAAACGGACAAAAAAAATATTATAGAGGTTAAATTGGCAACATGAGAAAAAATATCACCAAAATCAATTCCCTCAACCTGGGAATAACCCTTTGCTACTAACCGAGTTTTGTGTTTCTCCACTTTTCCTTATGTAATCAGCTTCTTTTTAAATACCCATTTGTTTCCAATGGGATTTCTTCCAGTCGGAAACTCCACTAGATCCCAAGCCTTATTCTTATCGAAGGCTACCATTTCTTTGTCCATGGCCTTTTTCCAAAGATTTTCATCCTCTGAATCCACTGCCTCCATGACCACTTTAGGATCATCATTAGTAATAGACAAAAGAAAAATTGAATGGAAATCATATGGAGTATACCTTTTCGGTAGCTTTCTTTCTCGAACCAATCTCCTCAATACTGGAGTATGAGGATGTTCTTCTTTTGATTCTTGTTCTTCTGTAAAGTATGATTCATCATCCTTTAAATCAAACTCTATTTTCTTTGGTTCCTCCTTACTTGGTAAGACTTCATGTTTAACAACATCCTTCATTTATCTAAATACCACATCTCAATTATACACTAACTTATTAGTTTCCGGGTTCCAAAGATTATAACCTTTGAGACCATATTTATATCCAATAAAGATACACTTTTCAACCTTCTTATATAGCTTACTCTCGTTTTCCTTTGGAACATGAACATATGCATCACATCCAAATACCTTGAGATGTGTGAGAGAAGGTTTTCCACCAGTCCATACCTCTTGTGGATTCTTATCATCCAGGGATGATCAGGGTGATCTGTTGACCAGGTAACATGCAGTACCCACTTCCTCTACCCAGAATTCTTGCACTAACCCAACACCACTGAGCATGCACCTTTCCTTTTTCCATCAGCATCATGTTCATCCTTTCTACAAATCCATTCTATTGAGGTGTATATGGAGTAGTATTTTTCCTTTCTATACTGCACTTCTTATAGAATTATTCAAATTCATTCCTGCAGAACTCTCTGCCATTATCTTTCCTCAACACCTTAATTTTTTTTTCTGTTTGATTCTCAACAAGAGACTTAAACTCTTTAAACCTATCAAATACTTCAAATTTATTCTTGAGGAAATATATCCAAGTATTCCTCAAGAATTCATCTATAAATGAGACATAGTACATAGATTTTCCCAATGATGGGATCGACATAGGTCCAAAAAAATCATTGTGAACTAACTGTAAAATTCCTTCTTCCCTCATTACACTAGAGGGGAATCTTACCTGATTCTTCTTCTCATATACACAATGTTCACAGAAATCAAAATCCAGAGAACAATTAGTCATACCTTCAACCATACCTTTACCATGTAGTATTCAAAGACCCTTCTCTCTAATATGCCCCAGTCTTTGATGCCAAAGCATAACCTTTTCTCCAAAGACCGTAGGAGTTATTTATTATTCAACTCCAATATCAAAAACAATGGAACTATTACAACCATCACTAATAGTGCTTCCTTGAATCTTATACAGAGTTCCAAAATGAACTCTCTTCAACAACACCATTGCTTCTCAAACCATCCTGCAGGTTTCCTTTTCAAATATTGTGTTTACCCTTGCATCATCCATTTTTCTTACAGAAATCAAATTTATGCCCAAACCTAGGATGTGTAGAACACCAAGAAGTGTTATAATCCTTACATCTATGAGCCTCAACTTGACTTTTCCTCGTCCTATGATTCTGGTTGTCGAATCATCACCTAAGAAAACATTAACTCCATCATACCTTTCATATTCACAAAACCACTCCTTATGGGGATTCATATGAAAGGATGCACCTGATTCAACCAACCATGCCTCACGATCTTCATGTATACTCGAAGAAGCCAAGTACACATCCCCTCCTTCTTCCTTGGAGGTATTTTCTTCTGTAGAAGGAGATTATTCAGATCCCTTATTTTTCTCAACTTTGTATCTACACTGCTTCTTGTAGTGCCCTTCTTTTCCTAATCTCCAACATACCTTTACAAACTTTCCAGGAGATTTAGATCTACCCTTAGACTTAGATATCCCACTTAAGAACTTAGATCTGTTTCTTTCCTGGGAGCATCCTCTTACAAATAATGCGTCTGTTCTCTGTCCTTTCATATTCTTCCATCTCATCTCCTTCGAAAACAAGGATGAGACCACATCATCAACTTCAAGTCAGTTGTATTACTACCTATGGACACAACCAAACTATCCCGCGAGTCTGGTAAAGAACACAGTAAACTGATACATTTATCTTCATCTGAAATTTTAATCTCAATAGATACTAACTGACTTACCACGGAATTGAAGGCATTCAAATGCTCTGCCACTGAGTCTCTATCTGTCATCCTCATGTTATACAACTTATTTCTAAGGAATAGTTTATTTACTAGGGACTTAGATTGATACAACTTCCCCAACTTATCCCATAAATCCTTGGTTGTAGCTTTCTCTGACACATTCAGTAATACTGAATCTGAGAGACACAGTTAGATTGTGCTCTTCGCCTTCTGATCCAACTTTTTCCAGTCATCTACTGAAGTTTATGTAGGTGCAGTACCTGGATCTACCATGATCCAATGATATTTGTCCATCAACAGATCTTCCATCTTTAGCTTCCATAGCTCAAAACATTTCCCATTAAACTTCTAGATCTCCATTTTCAAATTGCTCACCATTTATTTTCACCTCAAAAATCAATACCACAGATATCCCATTGTAACAAGGCTTATCACAATCCTAAGGAAAACCCTTGACCACAAAGGCGTCCCCCTGAAGCCAACAAAGCTCTAATACCAAATGTATATTTTAACCTTGTACAATATTTACTGCAAAAATATTTTCAGTAAAAGAGCAGAAAAGATACAATGGAAAATACAAACATTACACAAAGATTTTCCCCCTAGAAACCCAAACCGGGAAAACCAACATATTCTATATTCATTCATAGTGATGCATTTTTTACAATACAATATACATATAGGAGCCAGCGGCATCCAAAACCCTAACCCAATGACCTGAATTAGTCAACAACCCTAATTC
This sequence comes from Picea glauca, assembly GCA_000966675.3. NCBI lineage: Eukaryota > Viridiplantae > Streptophyta > Pinopsida > Pinales > Pinaceae > Picea > Picea glauca. Next base: position 12,500 of record JZKD02S1103682.1, read on the forward strand.
CTTAAACAGAAATAGAAAACCATCGGCAAAAAACCATGTGCTGAAAAACCTCCCAACAATGGAAACAAAAATTGAGGAAACACTAAAAATGAGGAAAAAATGTGACATGAAAAACGAGGCAAAGAATATAACACATACCCAACATTATGGGGTTTGTTTGGAAGAATGTAAGGAACCTATTGGGAAATGGAGTCAACTATGAAAACAATTGAAACAGTCTTTGGTAGGTAGATTTATCAAGGAATCAAAGGCAAGGTAGGTAATGAACTTTTAGTTTTTTAATTTGTTGTGATAATATGGAAGAAACAAGAAACATATAACATCAATCAGAGGACCAAAGAGATGAATTATGATGAGTTAAGAAAGAAAAGTAGAGTTTGAAATTTATTGAATCTAAAGCACTATTTGCATGAATTTTAGACCCTTTAACATCAAATTTTAAACATATGAAAGGTTGCAGATGAAGGGAAAGAAAACTAGAAAAACATACATGAAAGGAAACACATACTTCAGGTCATCACCACATGAATCTTTGGTATGAAAAAACTC